>BPLR01009608.1:0-33535 GCA_021605095.1 Caerostris extrusa | reverse complement strand
AAGTAAAAAGGACAAGCTTGAAAGGTAAGAATATTGTAAGGTTTGTTGAAAAAGTTTTAAGGTACATTATTTGCTTTGATATTTAAATCTAAATAGGATGAAAAAACTTTCGAAATTGATGTAGTATGTATGAAGGAATTAAAAAATTAAAATTTTTTAATTCATTTTTTTTTTTAAATTTTAAAATTATTAGCTAAAATTTTATATAGCTTGATTTATATGAAATTAAATAGCTAAATTAATAAAACGACTTCTGCAAAAATAGTTTATCTAAGGGGAAAAAAGCATAAAATTCGAAAATAAACAAGAATATGAGGACAATTTGTTTGACAAAATAAAAGTGCTCTTTTATTTATAATGTTGTAAAAATGACATTTTTTGTTCATTAATTCTTAAAGTTTCTAACGAATTACAATCATTATCTATAATTATCAATTCTATGGATATATATTTACCTTTTATCATGCATGTTTTCTTTTATAAATACTATTAGTATTTTAAATTTTTAATACCATTATCTAAAATAATATATTGTTTGTTATACTTTAAAGCGATTATCTAAAAATAATAAGTTTCATGCCTTCAATTTTCAAAATTGAACTAGCAGTCATCATCCATCTTTTATATTCATTACAGTTTAGTGTTAACAAAAAATAAAAAGTTAAAATATCTAAATTATAATTAAAAGCTGTAATACAACATTTGATTTAGAAGCATTTTGACGGATTTTAATTTTTATATACAAACTAATTTTTAAATTAAATATAATTTCTATGTATTCTTAAAAAAAAAAAAAAACATTTACTTCATCAAACTGACATTTGATTTTTTTCATTTGAAAATGCATTCATTATGTTTGGAATGCAATTTTCATTGCTAAATGCGTACTACTTTTTATATTTCATCTATTCAAAATGCTACATCATATTATTAAAACTTTTTGACTATTTGTTGAAATAAAATCTCAAACTATATTTCATTTCGCATGTAATTAATTATAATTTACCAACTAATGCTGGGAGAGAAATTAACTATTTAGTGTACAATAATAGTTATGTTTCGAGAAAATCATTAAAGGAATATATTGTTTCACGAGTATATATTGTGTATTATTATTTACATATACATGCAATGAAATTAAATAAATTAAGAAAAATTATCAAACTGATTTTTATGAATTTATTTTTTGATGATTGTTGCATTTCCAAATTCCATTTTTTTGCTAAAAAGAAATTATGGCTTTATACTTAAAGCCACCTCAAATAGCAATTGACTATTCCAAGTACTTCCTGTATTCTTCTTAAAATAAAACATTTCTATAATTATTTATAAAATAATGATGAAAATTATTTTTTTTATTATTCATTTTACTGGGAAAAGCCATAAATTTTTAAATGATCTATTTTTAAATATTCATATTACATCATATTTAAAATGTTATACAATATTTAAAAATTTAAGTTAAATTAAAAATGATTAAATTATTGAATTAAATATCAATTAAAATATTATTTTACTATGATATTTTCTCTTCAGTTGTAAAAGAAAATGCTTTAAATTCTTTTAAGTAATAAGATTATTAACTTTTCATTTTTATGAGTATGTTTCTTAGATCAAAGTAAAAAATTATTATATACTTCAAATGAAAAAAAAAAATATTAAAACATTATAAAATCTTTTGCAATCTTTACTGATTGTAGAAATCATTAATAGGTTTATCAACTGGTAATATTAATGCATTTTAAAACTATATGTTTTCTAGCATATAAGTTTAACCTGTGTCTATTATTACTTGAATGCATAAAGGAAATATATTGGTTATTTATTCATAAATATTTTTCAGGAAGAAGCAAACAGGCATATAATATTTTCTGGGTGTGGTGATGCTATAGAAAGGACAATAACTTGTGCTGAAATTACAAAAACCAAATTTCAAAGAGTAGCTAATTTTTTTTCTTAATTTTTTTTTCTATGTGAACATTTTATGTTTGTTGCTGTTATGAATTAATTTTTAAAAATATTTAATATGTTGTTGTATTGTATTACTAATTTACAGCCTGAGTAAAACTTTAAGGCCAGTAAAATTTTTGAGAAATGTAAAATGAAATAAAGGGATTCAAATAATATTAATTATTAAAGTTCATTGATAAGAAATAAATGCTATAAACATAATTTGTAAATACATAATTATGAGAAAAACATGTGGTTATTTACAAAATTAGTATTTCAGCCTGGTGAAAAACTTTAAGGCCACCAGTCATTTTTAAAAATAAATATAATATAATCGTGTAATTACCATTGCAACTACTAGCTTGTAACAACGCTGCAATTTTCTATATTTGTCATACGTTTCTTCGAAGTATTGGTGATCTTTGTGAAGATGGCGAAGGGTAAGAAATTGACTGATCGTGAAAGAGGACAGATCGCTTTGTCTTCAACAGGAATGAGTAGTCGTGCTATTGCGATAAAGATAGGAAGAACAAAGACTGTAGTCAACAATTTTTTTAAAAATTGAAAGGCAATTATGGTAAAAAGAATACTGTGGGAAGACCTAAAGCTTTGTCCTCGCGTGATGAAAGAAGAGTTTGCCAACTTGCATCTACTGGAAAGTACTCAATCAGGAAACTGATTCCGACGACAGGTTTAAAAGTTTGTCAAAAAACGATTTATAACACAATTAGAAGGTCTGGAAGGTACACTTATACAGTAAAATTGACTAAGCCTCAGTTACTGCAGACACAAAATAAAGTGTTTGAACTTTGGCCAGAAAGTCATGACCTGGGAAAACCAATGGATAGAAATTATTTTTCTGATGAAAAAAATGGAATTTGGATGGACCAGATGGCTGGAATTTCTACTGGCATGATATAAGAAATGAAAAGAAATATTCTCCAAGCTCCAATTAGGTGGAGGGTCTGTCATGACTTGGGGCTGTTTTCTTTACAATGGTGTGGAGCCCAATTGCATTCGTTTGAGGTAGAATGAATTCACAAGGATGCCAAAATGTCCTAACAAATCATCTTTTCCAAATGCTGAATGTCTTGCTGGAGAAAATTGGAAATATCAGCAAGACAATGCACCGATCCATTGAGTAACAGCACAAAAAATTGGTTCCAAATCAACAATCTGAACTGTGAAATGGCCAGCTAGATCACCTGACCTAAACCCAATCGAGAACCTTTGGGCTGACTTAGCAAGAAGAGTTTATGCAAATGGGAGACATTTTACATCAACAACAGAGCTGAAATCTACTATCGAAGATGAATGGTATAAAACCGACTCCACCCTTTGTCAAAACTCGTTTCATCCATGAAAACAAGAATATTTGAAGTAATGGCTCCTACACAACCTTCTAAGAATTTGTAATTTTTCTTGTATGTTATTTTCTATGTTGGCCTTAAAGTTTTTACTCAATCTCAAATATTCATCTGTGTGTTCTGCAATATTTTCTAATAATGAAATATTTGCAAATAATTTTTTCTACTTTTTTTTTACTTTTATTTAAGTCTCAATAATTATCAATCAAATGGTATTTTTAATTCCTCAGTTTAAATGTTTCCATTTTCTCAAAAATGTCTACTGGCCTTAAGTTTTTACTCAGACATATAAATTAATATCTCTAAAATATGTTTTGATACACATGTAAAAGTGATAAATATAAAATTTAATGGAATTAATTACCAAAATCTGTATTATGTATAAACATTAATATATATTTAACAAAGTTACATATAAAAAAAAATTGTATTAATTTAACATCATGAACATGTTTTTAAGAATTGAATGGATATAACAAAACATGCAAAATTTAATACTGAATTTGATTGAAACACATTCTTAAATACTATATATGATAATAAAATTTTAATTTATTATTAAATTTACTGAGGTGCCCTAAACATTCCAACATCAAAGTATGACCTTTTAAAATTTAGTCTAACCTGTCAAATTTTTAAAAATTCATGTTATGTAGATTAGTAAATTCTTGATTGTTTTTCTTCAAACTGTTTAATCACTCCCGGCCTTTATTCAATATTACAAAATTATGTTTTTATATTGAAGGTATTTATATGAGAAATAAAATAACCGTAGAACAAAAGTTAATCCTTTTTTTTAAACTCTCCAATATTTCTACTCTTTTTGATTTCAGGTTAAATGTTATATTGGTTTTTTTTATTATTTCTATATATTTCATATTTCATTGCAGTAGAACATTTAATTTTATATAATTTAAATTTGAAAAAATCTTCTAAAATTATTGAAATCAATTTATAATGTGTAAAATATCAAATGTATGTGTTGGTATTTCTAAAGCCACTACTTTACAATAAATTTTTCCATTTTATTCAACATCGAATACTGGTTCACCTTCAAAATAAATAATAATAATAATAATAATAACTGTTAGCTTATGGGAACATTAATGGTCAATGTTTTACATTTGAATGATGCCATTTTTGTTATCACTACAAAATTTAAAACTTATGATTTGTAAAACTTAACAATTTGGCTGTCTCCTAAAATCTATCAAATTATGTCTTGCATAGCAAGATACTGATTGAAAGCTTTTAATAAGAATTGCAACAAAATTTTTTCAGATATTAGTATTTATTTGATGAGATTATTATTATTTATCCATAGTCAAATTATTCTGTGTGCTTTTATGGCAATTTAGATGTGTGATTTGGATTGATTCAACAAAATCTTTTTTTTTTCTTCCATTTTAATCATAGTGCCATTACTTGATTTGGAACTGTTTAATTAATTAATTAAAACCAAAATGTTAATTATTTTACCTAAATTTATCTTTTGTGTTTATTTAAATATTGTAATAAATGTTAATTTATTATTTTCCTGTCATATAATATTTCTTAAAGTGTGTCAAATAATAATTTTTTTATTTAATTTTAATGTGATCAAAATTAAATAAAATTATTACAAAAAAAAAAAAAAGTAAATTAATAATATTATAAAATCAAGTAATTTGATCACATTACTTTATTTTATTCAATTTTGATAACATTGTTTAATTTAATTTTGATTACTTTGTTTTATTTTCAGAATTTACATCAAATAACAAAGTTGAGTGTTCTGAGGTATGTTTATTACAAATTATTTAAAGCATATTCTAATTCAAATTGCTTATTTATTTTATTATACTTGTGATCTTTTTTTTTTTAATCTCATTTGTGTTATATATTATTTATATTTTAGCTAATAATTTTACATTAATTGCTACTAATAATTCTTTCGAATATTTTGTAACTTTCGAATATTTTGAAATATAAATATATAATATTTCGAATATTTTGTTGTATATATAATTTCCTAATAATATGTTAAAACATACAAATATTGCCCCCTATTGCTTGAGAATCATATAGTATTTACAGAATTAATTATCATTATTTTAATGAAGTGTATTTTCTACATATAATGAACTGATTGTATTAATGAAGATCACAACACTTACAAAATTTGAAGGACTGGATATATTCTGAAAGTAGAATTTATAAATTAATTTAATGACACCGCAATTCCTAAAGACATAAGAAGAGAATGCTTAACAGCTGCCACATAAATTTGGTTTAATAAGTTTGATAGTTTGGCAACACTGTATTTAATAATTAAATTGAAATTGTACAGTGGAATATTTTCAAAATCAAATTGTTTATCTTATAATGATAAACTAATTGGGAAGTTTGCTGCAAGAAAAATTAAGCTGGTACCTGCTATATTTCAGATAAAAAACATTTTTAAAGTGTTAATGAAACTAAAACTTTTATAACAATATTGAATGTAAAAATATAAAATGTGCAGCTTTTGTAAAACATAATTTTGTATTTGTTGTTTGTTATGTTGCACTTTTATATTCTACAATGTTGGTTAATTTGCAAATGTATTTTATTTAGTTTGTTCAATAATAATAATAACTAAATAAATCTTTAGCACTTTTATATTTTTTACTCATAGGTTGTAAAAATAATTTTTTTAATATTTTCTTTTTATATAAATGGCCATTGTTTTAGCTGCTGGTTTTGAATAAGTAGATATTTACTATTGTTTTCATTATATATAAAAAAAATTTGTGATTTACATAGTTAATCCTATAACATTTAAAGATAATAATTGAACAATTATATTTCTTTTAATGCAAAACAAATATTTTAAAAATGAGTTACATTTTTTGTTTCAAAGATTCATCGAGTCTGATAATATATTATCTATAGTATTTCTATTCATATAAAATTAACTAAACAGAAAAATTATATTTTTATATTTATCTACTAATACTGAAATTGAATCTGACCTATAATATATTGTTAAAGAAATATGATGAATATAATTCAAACTGTAACATTGCTATTTAACATTCTGATAAAAATTATTTTATGACCAGTATAATGTGTCTGACATGCACACACACACACATATATATATAAATTAACTTTTTTTTTTTTTTCTATTTAAATTTTCACTAAGTGAAATTTTTTATAATCATTTTCAATATTTCATTAGTAATAGAAACAGCTCCAAAAGCTACTTTTTATTTTTTGCATTTCCAATTTCTCCAAATAATTTTGTTGGTAGTATTTCCTGTTAGAATTCAAAATAACTTTGAAAAGCTGTATCTTCTGAATCATGAAAATATTTCACTGCTAACAAAATGTTTTTTTTTTTTTTTTTTTTTTTTAATTGTTTCTAATAGAATATAATTTCTAATATTATTTTTAATAGAAAAAAATGTGTTTCTTTTATTGTTTTTATTATTTCAAATTCTTTTCATCTAATTTTTCAGTCTCATCACAAAGATATATATAATAATAATAATAAGCTATGCAGAATTTTAATATAATTGGAAGCATATCATATCATTGGAACAATATGGGCTTCATTTTTGTCGAAAAAGTCGTGAAGAATCAATGCAGTGTGAGCTGGCGCATTCAGTGTTTTTGATGTCAATCGAGAATTGATGCGTTTGAGGCCCAAAATATAATTGACCGATCCTTTTGAAATTCAAACATCATCAGCAAGGTCTCTAATTCTGAATCGACGGTTTGTAAGCACCAAATCATTAATTTTTGGACATGAGCTTTGTTTGTTGAGGCTGGTATTCGACCAGAGGGTTCTTCGTCTTCAATGCGTTCTCTGACTTCTTTGAACTGTTTATACCACTTCAAAATTTCTTCCTGGTATAGGAATGCTCACCGAATGCCTTCTGCAACATTTTATACATTTCCATTAAACAAATTTAATGCAAGTTCCTTGCTCAATTAATTCAGACATTTCAAAGAATGGAATGAGCAACCTAAAAAAGGATAAAAAAAAATTGAAATTCCTAATTGGGAATTTTAAATTGAAAATTGGTTTTACTTTTTGGACACAGTAGTAGAGTGGTAAAAGATTTAAACTTGTGTTTCCTGCTTGAAAAATAGAATATGATTAATTTTTTTTTTCCTAGTGTTCAAGAATTTTGGGAGCCTAAACAATCTGATTTAGACAGATTGCAGATAACAAGAGAAATACCTATTGTGTCAATTTTGCTTTGTAAAGATGAGTTAAATCCCAATGAAAATGGGTAAGCATTTTACATGTATAGAAAAATAATTTTACAAAATTAGTTAATGTATATTTTGTAAATTGTATCATTGCTCATTTTATATATTATTTTTAATGTACTTTTAATTTCATAGTGTAATAAAATAACAGCAGATTCAATATTAACAAATTGTAATCTCAGTTTAGCATTTTAGATAATTTTGAAAAAAAATTTTTTTTTTAAGTATTTTAGCCCAACACATCATTGATTTAAAAATTAAAGTTATTTCAGTTTTTCTTTCATTCTATTCTCCTTTTCTTCATGATTTTTAAAGCTTTTAAACAACAGTTAAAGTAAAAATGAAGAAGATGGTATTCATGAAAATATATGAACTATTGTAAAATGAAATTTAAAAACTTTTAAAAATGTATTCTCATGCTACAAAATTTAATTAAACATTATATCATGTATAGCAAATATTGAATAAATATTTAAAAGAAATGTAATTGCTCTTAAACAATCATTATCTAGAGTTGCTCTAAACGCAATCTTTCCCAGAAAGCATTTTAAAATACTTTATGTAATTAAATATTTTAAATATTTTTTACTGAATTAAAACAGTTTTCAAAATGAGAAACACTATATATTTCTTAAAGAATCAAAAATTAATTCAGATAAGTAGTGAAAAGTTGAAGGAAAAAATTTATAAGCATAAGCTTTTGTAATTAAAACAAATAATATTTTTTTTTTAAATTACCTATAATTATTCTTGTAATGCATATAAAAGGCACACTAGAAACAATGTTGATTTTTCTGCAGTTACCACATATTTATAGTACCACAGTTTATATTTTTTTTATAAAGAAAATTCAGAACATTATATAAAATTTAAATTTTTTTATATAGTTATGTTTTATGAAATATCAAAGTTACTTTTTATTTACTTTAAAAATTACACTTTGAATTAAAGTATCTAATTATAATTTAGTTCTACTAATTTATGCATATCATTAAATGAAATTATAACAGTTTCGATATAAAAATAGCAAAAATATATAAATACTTTGAGAGATGTTATAAATTGAATACACTTTTTATATTTTAAGTGTATTCATGGATTCTTTTGGAAAATTCTCAAGCAATTAGGTTGGCCAGATTAAAAAAGTGCTCTGTTATTGGAGGAAAATGTCATTTAAAAGGGATTTTAATTGAAATAAAAAGAATTTCAATTTTTAATCATTAAAATTTTGATTGCACAATATTAAAAGACAAACTAGATTGAAAAAATTTCTTCTAAATATTATAATTTTTTTAAAGCAGCTTTGTGTAGGATATTTATCTGACTAGCACACCTTACAAGTAATCGATTCCTCCAATTTTGCCAGATATTTACTATTCCACTGCTATTCGTGTTCAGACTATATAGATCTGTAAAAGGAAGGGTATTGAAAATACTTAATAATTTTATTTCATATAATATAGATTTTGATCATCTAACCTATGCAGAGATTTTATAATAAAGTCTAATAATTTTTTTTTTGTCAGAAAATAAGAAAATATTTATTACAGTTACAAAATTTGGTACTTTTTCATTAGTAGGGCATTAGATAAAGTTGAGTGAGTGGGACAAAGAATTGCCTCGTATGGTATTAGATTATGCATAGCAATGATTTTCATTTTTACTTGAGTATTGCCTCTGAAAGTACTCTGAATTTTGAGAATATTTGTTAATATTATAACTATTTTTTTAATAATACCCAACCTGATTAAAAAAATTTTCATCGCTAAATGTATAATTTTTTTTGATTGATTTTTGTAAATTATTTGAAATTATGTTTAATGTAAATTTTGTTGTGTAAAAACCAGTTTTTATCACTTTAAAGGAAGGTAATAAAAATATAACATTTTTGCTTTGTTCGTTTTAACATTGATTAAATGTACTCAACTGATTTTCTAAATTTAATTAAATATTTATTTTTTTGCATGAAAGTAATTTTCTGAATTTAGTAAGTATATATATATATATTGTTGTCAGCTTGCTAGCGACTAGTTGTGTCAGGATGTAAGACCAATCTCTTTCTTTATACTAATTTATATTACATTATTAACAATACTACATACATATGGCACCCTGTGGGTCTTCTACAATAGCATTAATAGTTAAAAATCATGAACACATCACATACGGTCCCTGGCCGTCTTAATTTCCTGGCCTCGTCTCAAAATCTAACCGCATGCCCTGACCGGTTCATACAGTTAAGGTACCAGTTACTGGTCACAGTTTTGTCTTCTACGCAGCTATCTAATATTAATTAAACCTTACAATATATAAATATATATATATATTAACTTTGTACTTTTGGAAAGCTAATTAAAACATTTATAAATTTATAGCTATCAAGCTCCTAGCAATGTGAAGATGGACAATAAAAAAGGTTATAAAAGGTCAAGAATATCTCAAAAGAGGAAAAATGATCAAGGAAAGAGCAATTCATTTGAGAAAAAAAGTGTAAAAGAAGAAAAATAGTGAAGAAGAATGTCCAGTTTTCATTGCAATATGTACATGTAAAAAGTGTAATTATAATTTTGTGCATTTTTAAATAAAAATGTTTGTAAATAAAATTTTTATCTATCTTAAATTTGCATATAAAAATTAAATTATTTAATTGTGCAAAAACAAACTAAAAAGACTATGGTTATCACACTAGATTTCTGATTACATGCAAAACAAACTAATTTAAAAGATCCTGGTTTACACTATTCCATGAACACATTGTAAGCTGGATAGTACTTTGACTTTAAGGAGGGGTTGCAAAACTTTAGATACATTTTCTGGGGTAAGATTCCTTCTAAATTGGGATGATAATAATGACCACGTAAAGTTGTTGCCAATGTTGCTGATTTATAAGCCACGCCGATAACAGGTAGGTAAATAGAGGAAAAAATGGTTTGGAAAATGTAAAAATTATGTAATTTTTAAAATTATTATTCATCAGAACTGGCTCAACAGCGTATTGTAGGCCTTGGCCTTCTTTAAAAGATCCAGCCAGGCTGTTCTCCTCTTGGCTGTGGACCTCCAGTTTTTGATCTTAATAACATTAAAATCAGAGTCGACCCATCTCTTTTCTGTCTTCCCCCTTGGTCATTATCCAAAAGGGATTACATTGAAAACCTTCAAAGCAGCTCTATCACTTTCCATTCTCATGAGATGACTGGCCCATCTCATTCTGTTCAGTTTAATTCCTGTTTTTTTTTTAAATAAAAAAATCTTTTACGGTTTGCCATTTGATGACTTTAAATGACATTCTCCTTTTGCTTGGAAAAAAGAGCAATATAAATTGTTTTGTTGGCTGTCGATTTTTTTTTTTTTTTTAATATGTGCATATTAAAAGTTTAGGATATTCTCAAACAAAAGATTATTACAAAATTGCTTAATGGCTTATTATGAAATTTAATATACTTAAATGAAAGGTGATCATATAATAGTTTCATGAAAATTGACTAAATATTTTGTATTTATTAATTAAAAATATTTTACATATAACTTTATATTTGCCAAGTCATACATGCAAAATGTAAATGTGTATGAGAATGAGCACAAAATTCATTGAAAGGATTGCTTTTGGTGTATTTTCTGTGCGCATATATTTACATATAGTTGTATATTTATTCTGTGTGCAATAAATGTATGACTTTTATTTTAAAAGACTATATGACTGACTATATTTTATCAAGTATTTCCCTTCTTTTATTATTTGTTTTTAAAATAAGAAATAGCCATCTTCAATAAAAAATGTGCATGCATGAGAACCATTCTGTTTTTTTTTTTTATAATTATTATCTTAAGAGACGCTAATAAATAGATAATATAAAATATAACATTTAACAAAATCATTAACCTTTGATCAAATATTTGAAATTTGGCATATAATTTGTTGCAGTTTTTGTAGCAATTTTGTGATAGGTTAATTGTTCAACTGTAAAAACCGCATTTTAACCACAAACTTCATTAAAAATATGAGATATAAAAATGAAACAATGTTCTGTTATTTGTCATTCGTATGAATATGCAACATGAAGAGAACAAAATAATAATAATAGAAAAAAAAAACCGCTGAAATAAAATTGGTTTCAAATAATTATTACAGAAGATAGTGAAATATCTGGGTATAAAAATAATGTTAACTGGTTTAAAAAGGTTCGTTGAAAAAAAGTATCTCATATAAATTTAAATTTTGAATGGGGGCCGTCTTTAACAAACAGTCACATTTTCGTATCATTAGTCTGTAGCAATGCCAAATACGTATAAAAAGTGCAAATCAACTCGCAGTACATCTATCTTTTCCATAAATAATTGAAATTTACTACTGTGTCCAAAAAAGTAAGAACAATTTTCAATTTGAAATTCCGGGGCTTATGGAATTTAAAAATTTTTTTTTCTTTATTAGGTTGCTGGCATTGACATCTATGGGAAATTTGACGTCAAAATATTCATTAGTGTTTGAGTTACGTTTGGCTTTTTGAGACGCTAAAACTGATTCCGGCAATTTTTGAAATGTCTGAATTAATTGAGCAAAGTACTTGCATTAAATTTTGTTTGCGGAAACGTATAGAATGCTGCAGAAGGCGTTCGGTGAGCATTCCTATATCGGAAAGAAATGTTTAGAAGTGGTATAAACAGCTCAAAGAAGGCAGAGAGCGCGTCGAAGACGAAGACCTCTGGTTGACCATCAACTTTAACCGACGAAGCTCACGTTGAAAAATTAAAGATTTGGTGCTTGCAAACCATCGATTTACAATTAGAGACCTTGCTGATGTTGTTGGAAATTTAAAAGGATCGGCCAATTCCATCTTGGGTCTCAAACGCGTCAAATCACGTTTGGTACTGAAAACACTGGATGTGCCAGCTCACACTGCATTGATTCTTTGTTACTTTTTCGCCAAAAAGGAGATCCATATCTCTGTAACAACGACTGTATTCACATCATGCGACTTCTGGCTATTCCCTAAACTCAAAAGACTACTCCGGGGACACCGTTTTGAGTCGATTGAAGAGATTTAACGTGAATCGCCGCGCGCTTTGAAGGCCATCCCTGCCGTGATGAGTTTTTAGCATGCATTGAGGATTGGAAAAAGGTTGGCATAAGTGCATTGTGTCCGGAACGGATTACTTTAAAGACAATAAAATAAATTTGGAAGTATAAATAAAGAGTTTTGAAAAAAAAAATTGGTCTTACTTTTTTGGCGCAGTATTATATAGTAATGGGGCCTGTTTTTATTTATTTCTGACTTTTTATAGCCAAGTAAATCTGAATAAAAAACTCCAAATCAAGTTGGTAAAGAAATTTTTGTAATGCGAATATGTATTGATTCAACGGATAAATAATGAATTTTTTTGTCCAGTGGATGAATTGCTGGAGTTTCATAGCATTCAGATTATGTGTAAAAGAAGAATTATTCCGATTCTATGGCAAAACATCTGATTCCACCTACCTATTTTGACACTACTAATACACAGGACTATGTAAACATTTGTGGCCATTTGAGAGTGGACGTGGAATTGGGCTAAAGCAGGAGTGGAAAATCTGCGCCAAACTGCTCCAAAATTCATGCCCTGCTACAAAAATGGCAAATTTCGCATTTTGCGCCAAAAATGAGAAATTTCCTTTATTTTGATTTAGTAACTCAGAAAAATAGCCTAATGTGAATGAGCCTACTTCAGGTAGAGCTTAAGATCGTTATTAGACGGGTAAGAATTAACGAATGGTATAAAAATTCTGCTTTTATGAACTTTTTGCTGGAGATCATCAAATTTGTCATAGGCCTAAAATTCGTTTTAGATAATCGTTGGCGACATTGGGGCGCCATCTATAGTTCTTTATAGGAACAAATAAGATAAATAATTTGTGAATATACTACTAATTGTTTCTGCAATAACTGTTTCAAATAAATGTATTAAATTTAAATGAATTCCAAATTTTATTAATATTTTACATTTGTAAATTATTCACCACCATGCTTAATTTTTTTTTAATTTCTAAAAATTTTTGAATTTTTTTTCTACAACTAATATGTTTTACATGTCCCTTTTAATTTATTATTTTGTTAAATAATATCCTAATTTTAAAATAATTTTGCTTTTAATAATAATTTAAAATTAACTGTAATCTGTCATTTGAAGAATTAAAGCAATTCTTTATTTCCCATTTATTACTTGAACTGAATTTCGTAAGCAAATTTTTGTTTTTCCCAATTGCAATTTTTTTTTTTTTTTTTAAATTGGAGTTTTTTTTTTTTTGCTGCATTTTGTATTTTTTTCAAAAATTAGATACATATAATTTTTAGAATTAATTTTAAAATGAAAAAAACACCATTTGCTTTTTACGAACAGAAATAACTTATTGTAAACATATATTGTTTTTTTTCTTACTCAATCAAAACTTGTATAACATTTGATACTTTTAAATTTAAATGAATCTTTTATTTCTTATTAAAATTTATTTAAAATAATTCATTTTAATTAAATAACATATTTTAATGTAAACATAACATGCCAAAACAAAAATCAGAGAAAAGTTTAATATATTTTTTATTAAATAATTTAATAATCATATTTTTATACAAAATCCATTAAAAATCGGTGCAATATTTCCATTAAAAATATTCATTGCTAAGAATTCTAAAATATTCGAAGTTTCAAAAGGGATAAAGAAAAATAGGTAGCCGTTAAAAATACAAAAAATATTAATAAATGCATGCATTACTGAAATGTATCCAATTCAATAATAGATGCATTTATTAACATACACTAATGCATAGATAATAAAATAATTTTTTATTTAAACAATAATTTTTAACATTCAATTCAAATTTTCTTCCTATTAATGTGTGAATCAATAAATTAGTTTCCTGTTGAATTTCAATTATCATTTAAAACGATTGAGTTTAATTCAATTTCGGTATAAATCGTGCGTTTTTTATTTAATTCCTACTATTAGTTCACACTCTCCCTATATATATCTTTGTTCAAATTTTCGATCGTTAATAAAATACTTTTTATTCATCCACTCAAGTTCAAATACATTTTTAAAAACTTGTAGTGGATGATACTGATGTTAATACAGTTTTTCAAATATTAATTCATTAATTAAGTTTAATTAATTAATTTTAGTTTTATATGGGAGAAAAATTTTCTTATATAAGATATTTAGCAGGATAAAATTTAGGTATAAATACCGTCAATGGCGTAGCGTGTACATCGCTGGAAAAAAAATTTCTTTTTCAGATTTTTTTTTTTCATTCTGTGTTCTAGTCTGAGTTAAAGAGGGAACAAAACGGAAAATGAAAGTTGTGAATAAATGAGTGAGAGAGATGGAAAGTGTGTATGTGAGAAAGAGAGAATTTCTTCTAACTTAAAAAAATGAATGAAAATGATTTATAAAGGACTTTCTGCAATATAGTTAAAAAAAAAAAAAGTAGGAATTGACTTTAAAGAAATTTTTTTATATTACTTGTTTCATATCAATCATACGATTGCTAAATAATATAAAATTAATTAGTATAGGCTTTGAAATCTGAAGTAGAACTGTTAGTGTAAAAATATACTGCTACGAAATTATTGAGAGAGAGAGAAAGCTACTACAAAAATGTAATTTGCCCTGCTACGTAGCCACTGCAAGCTGCTACAAATGCAATTTGCCCTGCTACGAAAATCATTTTTTGGTTTTCTATCCCTGAAGGAAGCAGGATGGCCAAATCGAAGTATCATTCGACATTTGGTAGGAATGATTGAACAATAATATAATTAAATCGTTAAAGCAAGGTCCGGCCTAGGGCGGCAAAATTTTCGATTCGGTAAAAATTGGAAATCGATTTTGTTTTTTATCAAACCTCGAGATGTCCATATTTTAAAGGGTAGAATTATTTTTTAGAATAATTAATCGTGAAAGTAGTGAAATTTAAAATATCTAACAAATAGGTACTAAAAAAATTTTCGTTAAGTATAGCATTTATCTATTGACGTTAGATTTTTCATAAATTTTTTTAAAAACAATCTAAATGTAGCGTTTGTTTGCTCATCATTATAACACAAAATATTAATACCATATTTAATTATACCATTGTCCGGTTACTCAAAAACTTTATTTATTTTTTTTAATCTTAAAATAAAATTTCATGAAAATTTTATAGTTTTACGTAATGTGAGGCGTTTTCAAAGTGTACCATGATCAATTTAGAAAGGTCGTACTAAAACTTGGAAAATCAAAAAATATAAAGAAGTAGGTATCAAAAAAATTAAACGAGTCAATTTATCTGATTAATAAAAGAAATTGATAACTACTTTTAATAACATTGCAAAGAATAATTTTGAAATAGAATTCAAGAAAAATTATTCAATACTCATTCTTCAACAGAAGTTATTCAATACATAAATTTAATTCGAATCCATTATTACTATTCGTATTCTTATTATTATTCAATTCCTTCTATTAGCTCACACTCTCCTATATATATCTCGTTCAAATTTTCAATCGTTCATAAAATACTTTTTATTCATCCACTCAAGTTCAAATACATTTTTTTTTTTTGAACTTGTAGTGAATGACACTTGATGTTAATACAGTTTTTTTCAAATATTAATTCGGTAATTAAATTTAATTAATTAATTTTAGTTTTTTTAGATTTAAGTTGCATATATCTACCAATAGATGGCGCCAGATAAACTTAAAAAAAAAAAAATGAATGAAAATTATTTATAAAGGACTTTTGCAATATAGTGTGAAAAATAGAATTGACTTTTAATTTTTTTTTTTTTATAATACTTGTTATGTATAAGGGCGTCAAATTAACTTGGGCCTAGGGCGCCATCGAATCTAAATCCGTCACTGTGCAAAAGTGTCTGCCTGATTCGTCGTTATCAATGACGAGTAAATGAGGCGCTAACGATTCTGAAAATCATTCATAGAGAACATAATTTGAACTCATGGAACCCATTGCAGCTACTAACCTCTGTTCACACTATGGAATGACTTTGTCTATCATAACTGAAATTACTTTAAATTAAAATGAAATATCAAGCTCCCAAAAGAAAAACAATTTTATAAGATATTTTAAAAAAAAAAAATTATTTAAAAGAGAAAAATAAAAGATATGATTAAAAACATATTTATGGCTACTCGTTTCAGAACTAGTAGTTTTGGTTGCCTGACTAGATTTGTATGATTTTTTCCGTGTCATGTTTCACAATGTGAAATAAATTTAAAAAAATATTTTTAATTAATAATTTTTAAATTAATTAAAAAATAAATTTATTTTAATGTTTAAATTCAAGATTAAAAATATGTATTATTTTGAAGAAAAAAAAATAAAGAGATTTACATAAAAATGGGAACCCTACAGCTTAAAAATACGTTAGAAAAAAAAAAAAAAAAAAAAAAATGGTTGTTTAATAAAATCAATAAAAAAATTGGTTGTTTAATAAAATCAATAACAAAATTGGTTGTTTCACAGAAAAGCATTTTTATTAACTTGAATTATAAAAAAATAATAATTAATAAGAAGAATTTGTAGAAGATTCGTCGTTCAGAACTACACAGATACAGTTCGTCTTTTTCAGAACTTTTTTAGAATCGTTCGCCGTAAGATCTTATCAATATTTCATATTCTTACAATAATAATTTTCAATTCTGTTTAATTACATAAAAATACTATTCTTTCAGAACAAATCTCTCTTATTATTTATTTCTAAAAGAAGAAAGAAAACAACAAAACAAAACATTCTGCCGAAATAGAGTGGTTAGATTTATTTATTTCCCTTGCTAATGCGCGCAGTCAACAATTTGAACTCAGTTGCAAAAATGAGGCATCGTAATAGAATCACGAAATACAAGGTAATTATATCTTTTCACCAAGACTATTATTTATTTTTAAGCAATTTTAATTTTATTTAGATAAAAAATACTAATTGTTTCTATTATTACTTTAGGCCAAGATTAACACATTCCGTGTGAACGAATTGCAAGAATTTTTAACTTTCGTACATTTGAGTGATGAAGGAAATAAAAAATGTTCTTCGGGACAGAGCCTGGAAATCGCTCAAGAAGGAACTGTACTTGAACGAAAACATAGATCCTGAGTTGAACAAGAAAATACAAGAGCTGTTTGAGTAAGTAGAATTATTTATTTTTTTTTTTTTTTTTTTTTATTCTTTGTTTATATTTGAGATGAAGTATTTTTAAGATAAACTTGCATTACTTTATAAAAAATTTTTAATAAACCTTGTTATAAAGATAATGATGATAAATTGTAATATTGATGGTATACAACGTAAAAATTCATGGTAATAATTAATTATTTTGATTATTCAATTCCTTCTATTAGCTCACACTCTCCCTATATATAACTTGTTCAAATTTTCAATCGTTCATAAAATACTTTTTATTCATCCACTCAAGTTCAAATACATTTTTTTAACTTGTAGTGAATGACACTGGATGTTGATACAGTTTTTTTCAAATATTAATACAGTAATTAAATTTACTTAATTAATTTTAGTTTTTTAGATTTAAGTTGTATATATCTACCAATAGATGGCGCCAGATAAACTTAAAAAAAAGAATGAAAATTATTTATAAAGTACTTTCTGCAATATAGTGAAAAAAAAAGTAGGAATTGACTTTAAAAAACTTTTTTATTATTTTTTTCTCATTATTTGTTTATATTTGAGATGAAGTATTTTTAAGGTAAACTTGCATTACTTTATAAAATTTTTAATAAACCTTGTTATAAAGATAATGATGATAAATTGTAATATTGATGGTATACAACGTAAAAATTCATGGTAATAATTAATTATTTTGATTATTCAATTCCTTCTATTAGCTCCCACTCTCCTATATATAACTTGTTTAAATTTTCATAAAATACTTTTTATTCATCCACTCAAGTTCAAATACAATTTTTTTAACTTGTAGTGAATGACACTGGATGTTGATACAGTTTTTTCAAATATTAATACAGTAATTAAATTTACTTAATTAATTTTAGTTTTTTTTAGATTTAAGTTGCATATATCTACCAATAGATGGCGCCAGATTATTTTAAAAAAATGAAAATTATTTATAAAGTACTTTCTGCAATATAGTGAAAAAAGTAGGAATTGACTTTAAAAAACTTTTTTTATTATTTGTTTTTTCTCATTATTTGTTTATATTTGAGATGAAGTATTTTTAAGATAAACTTGCATTACTTTATAAATTTTTTTAAATAAACTTTGTTATAAAGATAATGATGATAAATTTTAATATTGATGGTGTACAACGTAAAATTTATTGTAATAATTAATTCCCATGCATTATTTTGATTATTAATTAATACATTACTCTTGTTTCATGAATACGTAGAAAAAATGCATTGTTATATTATATTAAGAAAAAAAAAGTCCTTTACGATTTGCATAAAAAAAATAATTATACGATGTGTACATGCTATCAAAATAACAGCGGCCTGATGGCTAATTGACTAGAGCTTTGGCCTTTGATATCACAGGCTTCAGATTCAAATCCTGGCTGTGACATGGATGTTTATTAGTGATACGGAATCCATGTTAAACTGTAGGTCCCGGTCTAAGTACCCCAAAATGTGTACAAAATGACCGTAGAGCAACAAACCCAACCAAACGTGTCAAAATAACAATAACTTCTATGACTAATGTAGCAACTCAATAATCAATAATATGCGACTTGTGAAATAATAATTACAATAATCAATATAAATTACTTTTATGAATATAAAATTCTTAAATTAAAAGAAAATCTGGTACTTACGTACTAACGGTACCTTGGCGACAATTAGTGAAAACGCGCCAACCGCCGTTACAGATTTGGCGGTTTTTAAGTGGCGCCAATCTACACTAAAAAACAATCAAAACGCTTTCAAAATATTTTTATTCAAAACAATAAAATATATAAAACACTTCATTTAAAATCAAAAACGATTTAAAAATGCCGACCACAACGACTTTTACGTTTAGTAAACAAACTTTCATCAATTTCCACAATGCAATCTGGTCCACCTACCTTTTTTTTTTTTTTTTGGTTTATTCACCATATCCAAGACACATAATTCACGCATGTAATTGTTCCAATCTATAACAGTTTTATCCGATATATCAAGTTGCTTTTCACAAAAATTTAATCGACGTCAACTCCTCGCACCAGCAGTATATGAATCTCAAAGCTGTACGAAATGGAATTCTGCTTTCTTCAAACCAGTTGTCTTTTCGGAATCCCACACGATGAGCACACTGACTGAAATTGCATTTCCAAAACTTACGTTCACCAAAATAAAGTTTCATGTCATGGGAATTGGGACATTTTCGTTGTTTTGGTAAAATATTTCGCTCCTGGAAAAATAAAATTGCATCCTACTCCGTTTCTGGCAAATCCCAAATACGCATTTTCGTATCACAACAATTTGTCGTCGAAACTCAGCAAATCTACAGCCGTTAAGATTGCCGCCACTTAAAAGCGCCAAATCTGCAGGGGTTACTGTATTGGCGCCACTGAAAAACCGCCAAATCTGCAGGGGTTCCATTGGCGACACTTAAAAAGGCCAAGTCTATCGCCAAGGTACCGTTAGTACGTAAGTACCGAAAATCTTTACAATACTTAATTTTAAATGCAATTAAATGTAAAATGAATTTATGTTTAAGTGAAAAATATTTTATGTTACAAATATATCCCGGTGTTACCCGGGTACAGAAAATAAAACTTTTTAGTCTTGGTAAATTTTATTAAGAAAAACTATCTGTGCGCAATTAAAGATTTGAGATTTTAAATAATTTATATATATAATTTTACAAAATTGTAATTTTGGGTAATTGAGAACTTTTCTTTACATAAGCTTTTGAATGATGATGGAATTTATTATTATTTGGATGAATGTTTTTTGTGTTACAAAATGTTTATTATTTACTGACTACAAATTTTGCATTATTTATTTTTTTTTATATGCAACTTCGTTTTTTTAATACTTTTATTATTATTCATTTTATTGATATAATAATGTTTTGTTTATTGATATCATAATTGATATAATCTTATATATAACTCCATTTAAATAAATTTAGTTTTAGACTGTGAAATTGTTTATCTGCAAATCGAAACGAGTTTGGGCAAAGCATATGATTATTTGTTTAGTCATGATTTTTAAGCTTAATCATGTTTAGATTAAATATTATTTAAAAAAAATAATAAAGATTTTTTCTAAACTTATCGAGCGCTTATTATAGAAATCGATTGAAAGATTATTTTAATAATTTCATGATTTCAAAGGTTAATTAAATATTTTGCAAACATCCTTAAGATTTTGTGATCATACCGATATACTTATATATTTTTTTAAATTTCTGCTGTAATAGTTTAAATAACAACAAATAAAAAGTAACGATTTTAATAAAAAATATGGTCAATTATTTAAAAAATTTCAATGTCTTCAGTACAAGAACCATGAATTCGCTACGCTATGCACTTTTTAATGGTGGACATCAACCCAATTTGTTGATTCTCTAGAGCAGTGGTCTCCAAACTACGGCCCGCGGGCCAAATCCGGCCCGTGACAGCGAATAGCATATTGTTGCTATAATAAGTTGGATGAAAAACACAGAATGATAATAACTCGATTTTATTTACTTGCTAGGTATAGCTTAATGGCAAGCATAATACGCAGAAAATTTAGCTTAAGCATAACATCTAACAAATAATTGAAATGAATCCCACTAACATCATAAACTAGTGAACATCCCGCGGTTACCCTCGGTAGTTTTGTTGGGGTAAAGAGTATCGCATATATGTGTATATCGATGTTTTGAATGTATATATCCTTAATCAAACATATGATTTTTATCCTGAAAATCCCTCAGGAACGGAAAAGCTAAATTAATGCGAATGAAACCATGGGGTATCCACTTGTAAAAAATACTAATGAGATTTATGTAATTGTAATTTTTTACCGACAATAGTGGATCAATTTTAATTGTACCAATTATTAAAAGAGATTTTAGATGCTCATCGGTTAACTTTGATCTATAAACATTCTTTGTGTACTTCATCTTGGAGAATGAAGTGAATTTAGCAAGCGTATGCTTGCTCAGAACGCGTACTCGGCGACTAGTCTAGAAATTATAGATAATGGCAGAAAAATTAAAACGGTTTTGGCCCTCGATACTTACTGGAATAAAAAGTATGGCCCGAAGACTGAAAAGTTTGGAGGCCCCTGCTCTAGAGAGGCGGGAAGGTATGTTTTTTCAGGAAGACCTTTATGTGTAACTACTCTGTATTTTCGTGTGATATTGAAGAAAATCATGAAAACTTCAATCAGACTTTTTATCTTTTGAGGTGAGCCCAATCACGATATACGAGGGTAAGGTGAAAAGTTCTAAATTGAATTGGTCCAAAGATTGCTATGAAAATCGTTTGCGCATTTGCTTTTGATCGGCATTCAGCAAATACGGCACCCATCTTGCGCAGAGCTTTCGCATCACTAATTCTTCGTGCAAGATGTTTCGCACCCTTTCTTCCGATATCCCCACAGCCTCAGCTATCTCACTCGCCTATCGTCCAACACGATATCATGCACTTTTTCGATGGATTCAGGTGTGGTTGCGATTTTTGGCCATCCTTCACGTGGGCCATCTTCGAAGAATGTGCGGCCACGTTTAAATTCAGCTGCCCACTTTTTAACGGTTGAAATGGAAGGAGCAGAGTCCCCGTAAATTTTTGTCAACTTCGGATGAATTTCCTTAGGGGTTAAGCCATCAAAACAGAAGAATTTTATGATTGCATGATATTCCATTTAACGAAAATCACGCAAGACGTCTAATGCAAAAATTCGTGTAAACAAACTTATCCTCGGTGTCCTGCAGTGCGGGACGGGCATTCCATGAGTGATCTACTCATGGATGGAGGGAAATGGGCAGCTTCTGTTGTGATGGAGTACCTGTAGGTAGAAGTCTGACTTTTGCTCCGTGACGCTCTTACGGTCATATGAGATCGGGACCTACGGCTTAAAGGGGATTCCGAACCACTACAAACATCCATGCACCGCCGGGACTCAAACCCGAAAACTGTGACACCGAGCGCCAGAGCGCTAGACACTCGGCCATTCAGGCCCGTAAACAAACTAATTGAGAGAACCACTTGAAACTTGTCATATAAACTAATGACACGTGCACCCAGGCAGGAAGCATAAATTTTTGCTGATTGGAGCGCCATCTCTGTGTCAGGCCAATAACTGTTCACCTTACCCTCGTACTTATTCTAATAATCACCAAGTCTACATGTTTTTCAAAATTGGGAAGTTTACTTTACCAATAGAATTAAACCGTCTTTATACTCGATGTCTACAGTATATTAACGAGTGTGGATTATTTACTTAAAATAAAAAAAGACTTTTAAATATATCATAATAATATTTATTCATATTATTATAAAAATACATATAAAATGATGTGGATTATCCTTAAAAAGTTATAAAACTGGGTGCTTGGTGACTTCAGTAGTGTTTTGAAATTTACTTCACGTCAGTTCTTTTCTCTGCAGTCAAATAGAGATCATGCACTGATAAAAGTATGGATTTCAATTTATATTTTGGAGGTACCTGAAAAAAAGCACATATAAAAATTATTAATTAAATTTCTTTGTATATACTGTTTTAAATTAAACATAACAAAAAAATGATGAAAATAGAAAAACAAGTAAAAAGTATTATTTTTAATGACAAAATTACTAGGAGGATATAGCTTTTCCAGATTTAACTATCTAAACATTTTTAAAATGAACTTTAAAATTTAAAAACTTAAAATATTTTTTTTTTTAATTTGCTGTATAACAATAACGATGACTAAAGTATTCTAAATTTAATTAAAAACGCAATTATCCATTAAATTGATTTGCTATAGTAACGATGTGCAATTAAAAGCGAGATTATACATTATGCTAGCGTATTCTAGCGGTGGCATGGATGTTTGTGAATGGTTCGGAACCCACGTTAAACTTTAGGTCCCGGTCTAATTAGCCTAAAGTGTGCACAAAAATGACCGTAGAGCGACAAACCAAACTACACATTGCGTAATACACTGTTGTATAGTATGTTATAAAATAAATTTTTTTTATTACCCATAAAATATGTGGATATTGTTTTAGAGAGAATGGGTAAGCGATTCAATTTCTACTATTAGTTCACACTCTCCCTATATATAACTTGTTCAAATTTTCAATTGTTCATAAAATACTTTTATTCTTCCACTCAAGTTCAAATACATTTTTTTAAACTTGTAGTGGATAACACTGATGTGAATTCAGTTTTTTCAAATATTAATTCATTAATTAAATTAAATTAATTTTTAACACTTTAAGCAGTATTTTAGCAGTTTTTAATGAAAATTGAAATCAACAGTCAGTCAATCGGTAAAATGCAAGGATTTCAATATTTTTCACGTGAAGGTGAAGAATTTGATTTCAATTCTTTCGAAAATCAATAATTTTTTGATAAATTTTTTAAAATTTTAAAAAGTAACTAAAATAAAATTTTTCTTTGTTGACCTAAGTAGAAATTGACTTAAAATTTTTTTTTTTTTATATTACTTGTTTATTTCACGTGCTTTTTTTTATAAAACAGTTTGGAATTCTATAGCGTTTTATTTTTATTTATTTTGTTACCTTTTTTCAGTTTTGAACAATAACTGATGAACATAATTTATTGCCTGAATATGATTTATTGATACTTTTTCTTCTTTGTTTAAGATTGTTGATATACATTTTGTCCTTAGATTAAATTCTAAATGTTACGGGTAATCTGTGTATCGGCCCAGCCAAATAAATTCTTTTCAATTATTTTTTTGTATTTTGCTTCATTACCGAGTTTCATAAATTACCAAAAAAAAACTTTAATTATTTTGTTCTCAATTTTCTTATCCTGCGATAGATAACCGATTTCTTTGTGAAAATCCCTAAAAAAGTCTTTCACTAATATAATGAGTGTTTTGTTTTAATATTCCTGCATGTTATCCTGTTAATAGCTATTAATTGTTTTATTATAAACTTTTTTATTTTCCTTTTATTTTTCATAAGGGTGTATAGGTAAAAAACGTGTTTCGTAATAAATTATTATATTTTCTCTATTAGCTTCTCCATTCTGAATTAAGTATTATTTGACTATGGTAATGCACATTAATTTTTGAGATTTTGAAGTTGGCAATTTTTCGAATTAGATTTGTTAACTTTCTTATTTTTACCACTGGTGCTGTTACATTTGTTATTAATAGTATAAGTATAGTCCGACCACTGATTACATGGAATAGTAAGCATCTGGTTTAAGAGTGGAAAAGTATGAATCGATTACTTGTTAGGGATGCTAATCAGATATACACGGCGCAAAGCTGCTTTAAGAGGAAAAAGAAGATTTCCGATTAGAAGTGCGGAATTTTTTCATCTAGTTTTTCTTTTAGTATCGATTTATTTAAAATTTTGATTAATAAAATTAAAATTTGTTTTTATTATAATTATTTTTGCCGTTTAAATAAAGTTTCTTTCCCTATGACGCCGCTCTTTTAAAATTCATTCAACTTGGCTTCTTGCCAAACTTACAAACTATCAGTGATATGCACTCTGTTATATATAGACCCAACATTATAGCGAGGGCCTTTTTTTTTTAAAGCAATAGTAAGAATAACAGCTATTTTTTCTCATTTAATATTTGTAAAAAAGAAAATAGGATTACAAGTGAAAGAAACGTATAAAAATCATATAAAAAAATCCCTAAAAATCGGTTCAATGCCCCCATCGGTGTTGATATCATTGTTTTAAGGTAATGATAAAACGATAGAAAATAGATTATATTCTTACCTGTGTTTGTGGATGTCGCCGAAACCGGAAGTGTCGCAATATGTTGGCCATGCACACTTTCATCTCCAGCAGTGCGAATCGCATACCGAGGCAGTTCCTGGGTCCTGCACCGAATGGCATGTAGGCGTACTGGGGGGTGTTTCGTCTCGGAGGGGTCCATGAACCTGTGAAGTTTTAATAATATTGAATTTATATAATTTCCCATGTGGGCATCTATGGAAATGAAATTGCTGATCTGCTCGCTAGGGAAGGTTGCGAACTTCCCAAAGCTTCTTCATCCAATCCTTCAGAGGTTCATTCCATGACTTTAGCCAGAATGAATACCGCTTGGAGGTCGTCACCTATTCATGCATGGTACGCTACTAAATATCCTGGTATGTCCTTGCAGTGCTCCTGTCCTAGATCTGCTGAAACGGCTTTAGCTAGACTAAGGACTGGCCACACTAAGAGTTTTGACCTTCAATGGAGGCGAAAAGACATTTACCCTTTGTCATTGTTCGGCCATCGCGTCTCCCTCTCATCTCATCGATTGTATTGGTGCCTCTGTGAGGCAACTGTTGAATGAGGGGAGGACAGTTTACGAACTATTGATGCCGCAAGATTTACTGGACTTGGTTTAGGATTCTAAATCAAGGGGATAAGTAACAACAACAACAACTTTATATAATGGTTGAATTGGGGTCTAATGGCCGAGTGATTAATGATCGGTGGCATGGATGTTTGTAATGGTTCGGAGTCCACTTTAACACGTAGGTCCCGGTCTAATATGACTGTAGAGCGTTGGGTGTAGAGCTGACGTTGCCCCATAAGAAATCAGCATCACGGAGCCAAGTCAGACTTCTACCTAAGAGTGCTCCACCACAACAGAAGCTGCCCCCTCCCTCCTTTCATGAGACCACAAGGGTTCTTGGACTTGGTGTAGATGTTGCTCTCTACCATGTGGGATAAGAAACAACATTCACTTATTAAAATTATTTTCAATTAAACAATTTTTGCTTATATTTATGTTAGCTAATACTTATGGGTAACTCCATTTCATACCATACATTGCAGATCAACTCAAAAAAATTTTTTGTTTTTTGTATTCTGTTAACCTTATTTATGGGCAGTTAGAATTATTTATATATTCACCGGTTTCGTGATGACTATCATTTTTGTGTCGCGTCACAAAACCAATTCTGTGTATATATTAAGAGTTAGCGGGACTTCATTATCTTAGTTCTGGTAAGCGTTAAGACAAATATTTTAGTAATGTAATATTAAGCATACAATAAGGTTCAATTTTGCAATTCAAATTATTTTTATAAAAATACACAGGTTTCGGTGTCCGGCTTGGTGTTTTTTGGGTTCCGGCGGTACTATGGATGTTTGTGATTCGGAATCCTCTTTAAGCCATAGGTCCCGGTCTAACAGGACTGCAGAGCGTTGAGTGCAGGGCTGTCAATCCTACCTATTAAAAAGAAAACATATCCTGTCTTGAAATCTGCCAGTAGGCAGAACGACCCTGAAGGCTGTGGGCTGTTACGCCAATGAAGAAGTAGAAGGGTGGTTGAATTAATATTTTTGATAGAAACTGGAATATAGGTTTTATTCGACTTACGATTTCTTTCAATTTATCGTCACATTGATTCTGTCAGACTTTTTTGAAATCTTTGTTTTTAATTTTAACATTTTCATTAGTTCTTAATTTATTTATTTTAAACAATCCATTGAACGTAAAATGATTAAAAATATTTTAATATCAATAAGCATATGCAAAAAACGTATTTGTACATACGTATGTAATGAATATTAATCGAAAAATATGATAAAAAAATCTTACAATTATTCCAATATAAAATTTTCCTTAAATATTATATATAGTAAACATGCCCGGCTCTTCGTTCAGTAGCGTGCATTAGGGCTGAGATTCAATTTGCTGCCGGCTTTGTTGTAAACACTGTTTCAAAAAACGAGGAGAGTCGATGACGTTTGGGATGTTCAGCATCTGATTACTTGGTGGGAGTTTTCGGGGTTTTCTCCCATACGATATGCACATGCGAGACAGTTCTGCCTAAAAGTCCTCCCGGCAGACACTACCCCCTAATTCTTCAACTACTCGAATGCCAAGCAAATGCATGGTAGTTTCCCGGAAGGCACTGTCTTCCTTCTTCAGCGATTCGGAGCCAAGTCAGACTTCTACTTCCAAGACTTCTACTTCCAAGTCAGACTTCTACTGTACCGCTCTGCATGACACTGACGGTTAGACACAAACTACATCATAGTAAACATAAGCGTAATATTCACATCAATTAAATCTATGAGCAATCTCACACATTTCAAAAATATAGATTTCCATAATTTACTAATTCTTCTATATCGATAATATTGATTTAAAGGTCGATTTTTTTCTTCTTCTAGTAATCAATTTCTATCATTAATTAGTTTAAATAGAAAATTTGCGAATATCTCCAAAAATGTTCAGCCATCATGAGCGGTTTTACATCGACAATTAATTATTTGTTCTATACGAGTCGTATATTTGTAATATTCTCGTATTACTGCATGAATTGCAAAATCAACAAGAAAAAAAAATTAGTCTTCTACCTGTTTGGATTAAACGTTTCCGGATCTTCAAAGAATTCTGGGTCGTAGTGCATGGCGTAAATAGGAATACAAACCATCATGCCTTTCTCGATGACTATTCCTGTATTCCCTAACTCGTAATCTTCACAAGCTGTTCTGTCAAGGCTGGAAAAAAATGAATGGATTATATTCTTATGCAAATAATGAATTATTTGTTAAGTTAGTTGGCTGTTTAGTACATTTTAAAAAATTGTTACTTAAATACACATTGGATGAACTACTTCATAAAATGTTAAAATGAAAAAAATGCAAAAATGTACTGTATTGCGTTCTATTCATGCGCCAGTTAAATCTTGAGTAATGGTGGTTAAATAAAAAAAATAATAATAAAAGAATACACCAATTTTATTCTACTCTAAAAATATTTATCTTTAGATACTTTTCAAACTATCTCTGTAGAGTAAAATATATTAGGGGGACTGGAAAGTAATTATTCTGGAAGATTAAATTCAAATAAATAAACTTTTATTAGGTTTTTATTTTTAATCAATGATGTTGCTGTGACTAATCCTCAGTGTCCGGCTGTGAGGAATGGACACCCCATGAGTACTTCTGTTGTGATGGAGCACTCATAGGTAGAAGTCTGACTTGGCTAATAGTTGCTGAAGAAGGAGGGCTGTGCCTACCGGGTGGATTGTTAAGAGGAACGAACATGTATAGCGTATGGGAGAAAACTCGGAAAACTCCCTCCAGGTACTCCAATTCACGGGGCAAGATGCTGGACATCACAAACGCCATCGAGTCTATTCGTTTTTTTAAAGTAGTGTATACAACAAAGACGCCAGCGGATTGAACCTCCGCCCTAATGCTCACCAGCATCGCACGTTGCCACAAGTCGGGCATCAATGATGTAATCAGCCTCATCATCAACAACAGCAGCACACTGCGAAGAAATTATATAACTTGAGCACTACAGCCTTTTACAAACCAAAGCAGTCTCCATGAGCTTTCTCCATCTGACTCAGTCCTGGGCCATCTGTTGACCCCATGACCCTTTATATCTCTGTCGACTGAATCAACCTTGCTCTTCTTCGGGTGTAGGGCCTGATGGCCGAGTGGCTAGCGCTCTGGCGCTCGGTACCACAGATTTCGGGTTCGTGTCCCGGCGGTGCCATGGATGTTTGTAGTGATTCGGAATCCACTTTAAATTGTAGGCCCCGGTCTGTTTAGCCTAACGTGTGCACAAGATGACCGCAGAGCGACAAACCAAACCAAATCTTCTGGTGCCTTCAATTGTTGAAAAAGTAAATTTTTTAATTGGTTTTGAATCGTTATACCTGAAAATGTGTTCCAGCCATCTAATACGGCTTGCTTTTATAACTTTTACACTATCAGGTTCTTTGAATTTGTTGTCACTTTCATAATTATATTGCATTCTATAGACATCGTTTGGCTTAACAGCGCCAAATATTTTTCTTTCAAAAACTAACAGATCTTTTTCAGATTTATTGAATGGCCAGTACTCGCTGCCATGCAAAAACGATAGGTCTGATATAACTTAATTTTAATAAGTTTTGATTTGAATTAGTTTCTTAGCCCATAAAAACGCATTACTTTTCAGTCCCGCTAATAAATATCTCTTATAATTTAAATATTAACTCACTTGAGAGCAGGTGGATACATTCGTAGAGTTTCTGACACCACAGCATCTAGCACCTTCATCTCTCGCACAGTATCATAACTCATTTCCGCCTAGAAAAATTCAATAGAAAAAAACAGTAAAAATTATTCAATTACTAGATTTGAAAACTAACTATTATTACTAACAAATTACAGCATGCTTATAAATTGTTCGACTAATCTAATTCTTTGATTTTTGATAAAGTAACAATCGATATTCCAGCAAAAAAAAATATTTTTAATTATTTCCAACACTATTATTTCAAACTTGGTTGCAACTTCACTTTTGTAGAAATAAGTTTTACGCACTTTATGTTTATCTTTTTCAAGTTGTTGTTTTCCCCATGTATACGGTATCTAGAGATTTGAATGTTAATATTGAATTTTTGTTTATTTTTTGTTCTAACGCAGCTGGCAAACACCTAGGCAATTGTCTTCGATGCCTTAAGGCAAGCACTGCGCCGATGTTACTCACTTAGCACTACCCAGGAGGTACGTGGAGTAACAGTACCCCCGCAATGCTCTACGATCACGTTAGACCAGGACCTACGGTTTAAAGTGGATTCGAACTACTAAAAACATCCATCGCACCGCCGGGACTCGAAACCAAAACCTGTGGTATCGAGTTTTTTTAATTTATAATAAGCCAGAGGCCAGTAGGTGGGCCAAGTTCGAATTTTTGCTTATAAGCCCACAAATGCAGAGTAAAGGGGATAAAAGTCCTTTCAGAAGGCAATGACCTCATCCGTTTATGACAATGTTTGTAAATATTAATATATCCTAAAATACATTCTTTTTCGAAATTTTCATTTAGCCAATTAAGATATATCAAATACTATGCTCTTTCTTTACCGCCATCTTGCTTATTTTTAAAGCGCACCTATTTTGCATCCCTGTACTGATGCGAAACGATTTTACAAACAATGTCACAATCGCCATTTTACAAACAATGTCACAATCGAGTCTCCTCGTTCTTAATATAAAATACTTTACTTTTCTCTACACCTCACTCTCGTACACTCACCTTTCTGAGAATGAAATATGGGTGGACCTCGTGCATACCACGAACTGTCTTCTGGTGGGAGTTGTCCGGATTGTCTCCCGTACAACACGCAACTGCGAATCAGTTACCCTAAAAGTACTCCCGGAATGTATTGTCCTCATCCCTACGGAGTGAACATCGATAGATGTCGTGTAAGGGTGTAGTGGAGAGAAAAAAAAGACAAGGAAGGTCAGGAGATTCGATGGCCACTGTGACATTGTTTGTAAAACCGTCTCGCATCAGTTCGGGGTGAAGTGCGCAGAAAAGAAAAGAACGTATTTGATATTCCTTACTAAAATTTCCATAAAGTTGGCTTACCGGAAGAAATCAATCTATATTAGTTCAATTACCCTTAGAATAATTAAATAAAAAAAAAACATTCTGTCAGCACTGTTTTATTAGCTTCAAATTATTTAACGGAATTATAACTCATTTTGAAAATCCACATAAAATTGAGTTTCAAAAATATTAAGTTATCAAAAGGACAAACGTACATGCTTTTCAAACGCTCTGTCGACTTCTTCAATCAGTTTTTCTTGCCACTCTGGATTCATTGCTAATGCATACGCCATGAAAGTGAGAGTGGAAGCAGTGGTTTCGTAGCCCACGATAAAGAACAGTATGCACTGGGCCAACATCTCGATCTCTGATAATTCTGAAAATAAAAGAGGGAAAAAATGTTTTATTTGATATTATATATATAAAAAAATAAATAAATAATGTGGTCAATAATGTGCTCATTTAATGAAAAACGACTTGCTTTTATTCTTGTATGAAGAGAGCGCTTTCTTGTCTGCGCCATCCATGATGCTTCCGTACTGATCCGTTTCATCTTCAGCGATTTCTGAATTGAGTGATTGCTTCTCTTCATCACAGGCGTCCATCAAAATTTGCAGCACGTCGTTGTATCTCTGGAATATAAGATAAATATGCAAAGATATTATTACAATCATCGACTACATTCATCTTACTTTTTGCATATTCTTTTAGAGATTCTTGAACAATTCCTTCTTCATGAAGTTCTTGTTCTATTCCACATTGCTATATTCATATAGCTATTGAATTTGGCCATTCTTGTAGTATTCCAATCAACTGCTTTATATATCTCGTGCGTTATTAAGCATTGGTATATTCCCGAGTTTATTCATTCGTTCTCCAATGTTCACACATGATAAGTTGAAATTTGCTTAGCAGATTTCAGTTTTTGTTTATTTATTTATTTTTTAAATCTATTTTCTTTTTTTCAGTTTTGAACAATAACTGATAAACATAATCTATTGCCTGATTATGATTTATTGATACTTTTTCTTTGTTGGTTTAAGATTGCTGATAAATTTAGCTTTGTTTGCTTAAAATTTGCGGTTATTTATTTATTTATTATTTTTTTTTTTGGCGAAATTATAATAAAATTAAACTTACTTTTCCAGTTTCTTTCCTTTCCTTAACGACTTGAGTTATGACATCTTTATAGAAGCCTTCCCGTGAATTTTGAATATTCTCAGTTTGAATAACAACCACACAGGAGTAAAGCTAGAAAGGAATTTAATTTGTATTATATTTGATAGTTTTGATATAAAATTTTAAATGCAACTTATATTTTTATTGTTCCCAAGGATATTAGTTAAAGGTTTGACATCCCGGATTTAGAGCATTAAGATTTTTGGCCGTGTTTGAAGGCAGGGGGGCCACCACACTTGGCTTACCTAAAGTATTATTAATTTAATCATTGCTCTTAAGCAGAAGAGAATAAAATGTATAATAAGATGGTGTTGCGATGTGATTAATCTTCAGTGTCCTGCAGCGAAACGGACACCCCATGAGTAGTCCATTCATAGATGGAAGAATGGCTGCAGCTTCTGTTGTAATGGAGCACACATAGGTAGAAATCTGACTTGACTCCTAGTCGCTGAAGAAGGAGGATAATGCCTTCATGGTGGACTTTTTAGGGAACTACCCCGCATTTGCATATCGTATGGGAGAAAACCTGGTAAAATTTTCACCAGGTAGTCCGACTCACGAGGAAAGATGTTGAGCATCACAAACGCCATCGGATTTCCTCGTTTTTTGAAACAGTGTCTACAACAAAGCCGCCAGCGGATTGAACCTCAGCCCCTCATGCTTACCAGCGGCCCATATGGCCCCTGAACCACGAGTCAGGTATAAACATAACCACCATAGCAAATAAGCAAAAATGTTTAGTATAATAATCTTCAATTTCTTTTCGACTCCTTTTTTGGGGAGTGGGGAGGGGAGAGTAAGTCAAGAAATCTTGATCAATGCGCGTGTCGAGAAATTTTAATCATGGAAATAAGAAATATCCTAGAAAATAAGTATTAACTATAAATATAATAAAAAAAAAAATTTTTTCCCGTACCGTTTCCCCCATCTTCCAGTATCTTCAGTTCAAATTTGAACTCATTGACGAGTGTTCCTTTTTTTTTTTTTTTTTTTTTGAAAGCGGAACTTTAATTATAACCACCCCGTATTTTAAGACAAAACTAAATTTCGAAATAGAATTGAATAGAAAAAAGTGACGATCACTGGCGCTTAACGGAAAAAAAAAAAAATAATAATAACTCAGCGTGGTGAAAAGTGATTGTTTCGTGACAAAACAAGAAAAGAAAAAGAAGGGGGAACAAAAAAAAAAAAAAAAATAGCCGAATACAAGCAGAAACAATTATTGGTTTGTGAAAACGTGTTTTTGTGAAACAATTTGTGAAGAGTTGTCATGAAATGCGTGTTAAACAGAACTGAAATAAAGAGAAAAATAAATAGCTTTCCTGTGGATTGATATTGTTTAAAGTA
>BPLR01009606.1:20000-52833 GCA_021605095.1 Caerostris extrusa | reverse complement strand
TATTTTGTAGAGCAATGGTTCTTAAAATAGGGTATGAGTTAATTTATTGGGATATAAATGATACATGATAAAATAATGTTATTAATGGGATAAAACATAAAAATAAGATATGAAAGAGAGTAACAGACGTATAATACTTTATTGCACCAAATCTGATTTACAGGTATATGGTTTAATTCAGCGGATAACATCCTGAAGTACATGCGGATCAGTTGATGATACCTGTAAATTATATGTATATGTTATGGTGTAAACTCCAAAATAATGAAGTAATAAGCGTAAAACTATTCGTTCTTCCGTCACTGGTTGTCTCTGGATACGTAGATGGCCATCCTTTTCTTCTTATTTTTTAGTCTATTACTAGTAATTCTTTTAGCAATAACTCGAATCGTCCTAGAGCTTCAGTTATTTGAACTACACTCATGTCCATAAATTAAGGATAATGAAGTTCAGGCAAAAAAAAACAGAAGCAAAAACAAATTTGACTTTTTGTAAAGTCTATTTATTAAACAAAAAAGGTAGACAGCAAAAAAGATGCTATATGTTTGACAAAATTAATAAAAATTGCGATTTTTACTGCCTGAGCAAATTTCAAAAAGAACCTATTTACAAAAAACAGTATAACATGCTTAGTATCCACGCCATCTGGTGGTTTCCTGTAATTTGCATATTCTTCTTCAAGATGTGTGTGATAATTCTACAGGTGAAGTTTTTATTTTAGAGTTCAATTTCTGTGTGATTCTGAATTATCCTTAATTTATGAACATGCGTGTAGGTGATAGTTGAGTAATGTGCATAAATAGGTCGAACTTCATTCTGTTTTCATGAGTAATTAATTTGAAGGATTTATGTTTTTAAGGCTTCCTATTATTAATGTTTTACATAACAAAATTGACGAATAGTTGAAAACTGGTACTTTTAAAAGTATTGCAATCAGCATTGGAATTCAATACGCTGTATAACAATAAATAACAAATTTTAATAATCATGATAAATCATTTTACTAATCATTCTTGTATTTACTGTTACATAAAATAAACAAATGACTGAGGCAATAATGTAGTGTAGTAATGTAGTTTACGTAGTCAAATTGTTCATTTATTTTTCATTAGATTTTATTATTTATTTTAACCAATATTGTTTGTATATGTAAATGATAGATTACTTTCTTATTTTTTTATGTTCATGTTAGTATTAAATATATATATATATATATATAATACGTCTATCAAAAATTCTATGGATCCCCTCTTTGAATCCCCAACACACTGGCATTGTCAACAACAGATAATACGAGTTTACGAGTTCCTATCCAGTAACTTAATGAAGCAAGTTAAAAAATAATCTGATTGTAATAATTTAATAATCTTATTTACATTTAACTGCTTGTTGATTACAGTAGAAAAATTTATTTACGAGTTGCAAAAATCACTCATTCATCAACGCTGGAAAAAGCAAGCTCTTAAATACGACGTGCCTTATTGTTAGAACATCATTCAAAAAAGATATACAAAAACAATTTGCACGCACACTCCAACTCTCTTTATGCAAAAACATTTCCAAAAAAAAGCCCTTTTTAAATGTTTTTTTAAAAAGAACTCTTTTGACAAAATTTTGCAGTTATTTGATAAAAGCTAAATACTCCCTGCGACACAGATGATTCATCAGACATAAACCATGACTGTCAGCAATGAGTAAAGGAAAATTAACTGGAGTTGCTAAATTATGAGAGGAATTACTGGGACTTTTAACACGCTCAGTAGAGCGTTTAATTGCTTTTACTTGAAAATGGCGCTCATGATCCTTTCCATGAATCAATGTCACTAGAACGAAAAGTTTATACTTTAAGTAGCACTGTTTTTTTTTTTCGTTGCTATTTTATTTTTTTTTTTTTCCCTCTTAACCAGCAGTTTTTTTTTCTTCATGGATTCACTAAAGAATATGAAGGGTCTATTAAGACTGATAAAAGTCAAAAGAAAAAAATGTTGGGTTCTGTGAGATTTTTTTTTAATTCTTTGAATAGATGGAAATTGATTACATTTGATTTACTAATTTGGATTTGGTTTTTCAGATAATGCTTTTCAGTTTGATGTTGTAGTATATGAGATAATTGAAGCACCCAAAATCGTCGAAATGATTGAAACATTGGGCTAATTAGTAATAGTAAAACAATTATACCACGATAATTGTGTATTGGAATGGCATGAACAAAAATTTTTAAACTATTTGTTGACGAAGTTTTTAATCATTGTATCCACAATTGATTGATTCTGACAGTTTATATGTGGGGGATTGGTTTCTTTTCCGACAAGGCTTTTCAGTTTACTGTTGTGGAATATGACTCTCGAGATAATTGAAACTCCCAAAATCGTCGAAAATATTGAATGATTGTACTAATTAGTAATAGTAAAAAAATTTCCATGATAATTTAATTTAATTTTTTTATTAGATTTTATTATTTATTTTCCCCAATATTGTTTATATATGTATACGATAGATATTTTTATTATTTTATGATCAAGTTAGAATAAGTATCTATGACACATGGCTTTCAAATTTCTGTGTTCTCCAGTCTATTGGCTAACACACTAGCATTTACCACCAACAAATAATACGAATTTCCATCCATTAAACTTAATGAAGACCAGTTAAAAAATAATCTGATTATAATGATTTAATAATTTTATTTACATTTAACTGTTTGTCGATTACAATAATGACATTTATTTAAGAGTTGCAAAAAAATCCCTCATACATCAACGCTGGAAAAAGAAATCTCTTAAATACGACGTGCCTTATTGTTAGAACATCATTAAAAAAAGATGAACAGAAACAATTTTCAAGCACACTCCATCCCTCTCTATGCAAAACAATTCCATAAAAGCCTTTTTTTTAATTTTTTTTTGAACTGCTTTAACAAAATTTGCAGTTATTTGATAAAGGCTAAATGCTCTCCGCGACAGATGATTCATCAGACATAAACCATGACTGTCAGCAATGAGTGAAGGAAAATTAACTGGAGTTGCTAAATTATGAGAGGAATTAGTGGGACTTTAACACGCTCAGTAGAGCGTTTAATTACTTTTACTTGAAAATGGCGCACATGATCCTTTCCATGAATCAATGTCACTGGAACGCATTTTTATCCTTTAAGTAGAGCTGTTTTTTTCCTCCCTGTTTTACTTTTTTTTTTCTTCCTTCCCTCTTAACCAGCAGTTTTTTTCTTCATGGATTCACTAGAGAATATGAAGGGTCTATTAAGACTGATAAAAGTCAAAAAGAAAAACTGCTGGGTTTTTGGAGATTTTTTATTTTTTATTTTTTGAATAGATGGAAATTGATTACATTTGATTTACTAATTTGGATTTGGGTTCTTTTCAGATAATGCTTTTTCAGTTTGTTGTTGCGGAATATGAGTCTTGAGATAATTGAAGCACCCAAAATCGTCAAAATAATCGAACGATTGTACTAATTAGTCATAGTTAAAAAATTGTACCATGATAATTGTGTACTAGAAGGACATGATTAAAGCTATTTGGTATTGAAATTTCTAATCATTATATCTGCAACAAATCAACAATTGATTGATTCTAACAGTTTTTATGTTGCGATTGATTTCTTTTCTGATATGGTTGTTTTGTGTGCTCTTGTGTCTCCAGATAATTTAAGCTAAATAAGTTATTTATTCATTTTTTTTAATTTGGATTTGGATTCTTTTTAGATAATGCCTTTTCAGTTTGTTGTTGTGGAATGTGAGTCTCGAGATTATTTAAGTATCCAAAATCGTCGAAATCATTGTAATAATTAGTTATAGTTAGAAATGTTTGCCATGATGATTACGTACTAGAATAACATGAATAAAAATTTTAGAACTATTTGGTATTGAATGTTCTAATCATTATATCTGCAACGAATCCAAAATTAATCGATTCTGACATTTTTTATGTTGTGATTGGTTTCTTTTCAGATAATGCTTTTTCAGTTTGCTGTTGAGTCTCAAGGTAATTGAAGTACCCTAAATCGTGGAAACAATTAAAAGATTGTACTAATTAGTATTAGTAAGAAAATTTAATTAGAAATGTATCATGATAATTGTGTACAAGACTGACATGAATAAAAAATTGCAAAATTGTTTGGTATTGAAGTTTCTAGTCATTATATTTGTAACAAATCCACAATTGATAGATTCTGGCAGATTTTCTGAGGGGCATTGGTTTCTTTTCAGATAGTATTGTTCCAGTTTGCAATCTTGTGAAATATCTCTCTCCAGAAAATTTCAATTAATTAAAATATTTATTGATTACATTTGATTGACTAATTTTGATTTGGTTACTCTTCAGAAAATGTTTTTTTTACAGTTTGCTGTTGTGGAATATGAGTCTCGAGATATATTTTGATTTATGAAGATTGATATAGTGAAAAACAATTGGTTTTCTGAGATATTTTTAGATGAAAAATTATTACGTATGATTCACTAATTGGAATTTGTTTAGGTGTGAGATAATGCTTTTAGTCTTATTTTCTGATGTAATAATTGTGATAACTTTTGGCACCAAGCGCCAGAGAACTAGACACTCGGTCATTCAAGCTCGAGAAAACCCTCACTAGACCATTAGAAGATAGACTCTTATACAAATTGTATAATTCGTCATCGGGCTCTCTTCATTTCTGGAAGCAATGACTGGAACGGATGCCATGAATTACTTTGTTGTGAATTTGTCATTGCTGTGCCATGAATTTAAGAAACTCAGTTTTTGCAACTAAGTTTATATGTGATATTCCATGAATTGGGTAATATCACATCAAAACTTAGATTTAAAAAAATATCTCGTTTTTCATAATTAACATTTAAAATTCTAACATCAAAATATTTTATGATATACTTGATACAGATTAAAAGAAACTCTGACATTTGTTTGAAACATATTTAATCTTTATGGCTAAGTATTCTGAAAACGATACAAAAAATAAGTATTAATTCATATGTATCACTGTTTATAAAACAGGTTTCTTTTGAGAAAAATAATTATGAAGCATATAAATTTCATTTAATTGGAATGAAAAAAAAAAATCCATTAAAGCACATTTGTATTTAAAATTAACTTACGATGTTTAAACAGATGGTACTTCAAAATTCAACATATTAATAAAGTTTTTACTTATTAGCCAATTTGTTTAGTGCAAAAAAAAAAAAAGAAGAATGTTTTAATAAGCGTGCTCTCTAAAAAATAATTTTTTAATTAGTTTAAAAGATGGTTTTCATTAAAATAAGTTTATCTTAATCATAAAAGCTTTTCTGCTTTTTAATTAAATTAGCTAAGTTGAGACTGAAATTGTGTTTCTTGATGCAAGCAATTTACTAAAATTTTAATTAGAGAAGTAGTCACTTGATCGTGATAACCTCAATGCTAATTATTTTACATTATGTAATTATTATATTTTTAATTTTGTATTGTCTTGCACTGTAATTTAAATTTAATTTCGAAAATTAAGTCTATCACACTACATCTAAAATGATTTACGAGTTTTTATTTTGCTAAAAAATACAACCGCAATATTGTAATCTAGATATGAAGTAATTTGTTTTAATTAAAATAAAACATAGTTTTAAAAAAATTAAGATTGTAATGATTTGATTGTAAGATTGGATTGCCATGAGTTTGCATGAATTTGCATTGGATTGCCATGAATCTGCAAAACACAGTTATTTCTACAATAAAGTTTATGTGTGATAAGCCATGAAATGAGTAATATATTGTTATTTATAATTAACTTATAAAATTTTAACATCAAAATATTTTATGATATACTTGATACAGATTTTTAGCATAAATTAAAAAAAAACCTCTGAAATTTACTTGAAAAAATATTTAATTTTTACGGCTAATTATTCTAACAATTAAAAAAGTAAGTATTACTTCACGTATATTACTGTTTATAAAACAGTTTTTCTTTTTGAAACATAAATTTCATTTAATTGGAATAAAAAAAATCCATCAAAGCACATTTGTATTTTAAATTAATTTACGATGTTTAAACAGATGGTACTTGAAATTTCAACATATTAATAAAGTTTTTACTTATTAGTCAATTTGTTTAGTGCAAAAAAAAGAAATCTGTTTTAATAGGCGGGCTCTAAAAATATTTTTTTAATTAGTTTAAAAGATGGTTTTCATTAAAATAAGTTTACCTTAATCATAAAGCTTTTCTGCGGAGAAAATTTTTAATTAAATTAGCTAAGTTGAGAATGAAATTGTGTTTCTTGATGCAAGTAATTTACTAAAATTTTAATTAGAGAAGTAGCCACTGATCGTGATAACCTCGAGGCTAATTATTTTATATTATGTAATTATTATTTTTTTTTTTTTTACTTTTCTGTTGCTTTGCACTGTAATTTAAATTTAATTTTGAAAATTATGTCTATCACACTACATCTAAAATGATTTAATAGATTTTTTTTAAAGATAATTTACGAGATTTTTTTTTTTTTTTAGATTTTTATGTTTGCTGAAAAAAGATACAATCACAATATTGTAATCTAGGTATGAAGAAATTTGTTTTTAATTAAAAAACAAAACATAGTTTTAAACAATGAAGATTATAATGAATTTAAATCTATTGTTGACATTTATTATTTTGATTTTTTTTTTAAATAATTGTTATGGTCATTATATATAAAATAATTCTTTTGTAAGCAACGTATCAATTATTAAATATTTTAAATATTTAAAATGCAATCATTTACTAACATGTTAATTGAGAAGTAATCACTTGATCACGAAAACCTCAAGACTAATTATTTTACATTATGTACTTATTTTTTTAACTTTTGTATTGTTTTGCAATGTAATTTAAATTTAATTTTGGAAATTAAGTCTATTACACTACATCTAAAATGATTTACGAGTTTTTTTATTGTGCTGAAAAATATTAAAAAATAAATTCCAAAATATATTTAACTTAACTACAATCTTCATTTTTTAAAACTAAGTTTTATTTTAATTAAAACAAATTACTTCATATCTAGATTACAAAATTGCGATTGTATCTTTGTTTAAGGCTAATTGTTTACTAAACACTATATCTAAAGTGATTTATTTATATTTTGCTAAAAAAAAAGATACATTCACTATACAGTAATTAATAAAAGTTATTTTTCAAAAAATAAAAACATAGTTTTAAAACTGAAGATTCAAATTTAAATATTGTTCATTTTTTGTAAAAAAAATAAGTGTTCATAAAATAATTTTTATAAACAATGCAATTATTCATTACTTACAACAATTGTTTAATTACTCACAATAGTTTATTTAATCACTTACAATAGTTTGTTTAATTACTTACAATAGTTTGTTTAATTACTTACAATAGTTTGTTTCATTATTAGGCACTGATGACCGAGTGGCTAGCGCTATGGGGATCGGTATCTCAGGTTTCGGGTTCCAGTCCCGGCGGTGCCATGGATGTTTGTAATGGTTCGCAATTTACTTGTAATCTTAACTCCCGGTTTAATATGATCGCAAAGAGTCGGGGTGTTAGTATTCTCGCACTCGCGTCCGCAGCATAACTTCAAGCTACACGTGTGGCCTGGTATCAGCGGTGAGAGCTAAATGAGTAACAACGGTGCTGCCCTTGATTATTGCATAAAGATTAACTGTCTCTGTATTGCCAGCTGCACTAGAGCAACAACAACAGATTGATTAATTATTTACAAAACGGATATATTTAGATATGGAGGATTATAAAATAAAAAAGTGATTATAAATATATACCGATTGGCCATTTTAACGCAAAGGCAATTATTGAAAATTGCTTTTTGTCACATTGCCCTGAAAACATGAACTTGGAGATAAACGGTGGTTACTTTGAAAATAATATCTCCAGCTATCTTCAGAATATCTCTTGTTGTGAAAAGCATTAGATCAGTTTCTCATGGAATTCACGATTATTATGCTACAAGTCGATGAAAGTTAAAATTGTTTTTTTATATATGTCCTAAACTCTTAAAAAAAAAAACAACCTAAAACGTCTCTTGAACCTAATAAAAAAGAAAAAAGTATATCTTTGGAATGTAAACATATTATCAAGGATTTTCATAGCAAATAAAAATTTATGGATAGGCAAAGAAGTTTGAGCTACCAGAATTCATAGTGAAAGCCATCATAAAAGATAAAAGAAGAATTCTCGACTTGATGAAAAATGCTCAAACCTTGACATGTATAATTCGTCAATCTCAAAGCATTAGTGTTGCCATGGAAACCATGATGAAATGTGTGAAAATCAAGTAAAGGTGTTAAATGTTCAGTTGAGCAAAAAGTTTTAAAAATTGGTAAGGAAGCTATGAAATGGAAAATTATTAACAGGTGACTGTATAAAGAACTGCAATTTCATAAAACATATCACTTCTAAAATAGTGAGTTTATTAGTATTTAAACTCCAATTAAAGAAAATTATAATTTTCTTTAATTCTTATAACCTTCTTAATTTTTTAATTTAATTGGTTTATACGCAAATACAGCGGATTATTCCATTTTCGTCAAACTCATCTATTATGTAACTCCAAAGATATCGCTTTATATTAACGTATTTTTGTATGCAGGAAAATTTTGTATAATAGCAGTTATTATTAATTCTGCTGAGAAAGAATACATCTAATTACTCAGATATACAAATAATTATTGAATTAAAATTTTAAAACCATTGCATTTGACATTATATATGTAGATTTTGCTGGAAAAAAAAAAAGTGAAAAGACGTGTTCATATACGGAAAAGTGAAATTTGATTTTGAAGGACCAGGACCTACAGTTTAACGTGGATTCCGAACCACTAACAACGTCTATTCCATTGCCAGTATTCGTACCTAAAGCACCAAAGGATAGAGCGCTAGCCAATTGGCAACCAGGCTGCAATTATAAATTATGTCAGTTTATTATTCCTTGTTGATTTTTCAAAGTACATCAATTTAACTTCATTAATAAGCTGATATTATAGTGAAAATTCTTCAAATTTTGATTTTCTGTATCTTCATTAATGAAATACTAAATGACCAATAACAGGAAAAAATTACAAAATACAAATGAATAAAAGAGTTAAAAAAACTTTTCTGATATTTCATATCAAATTAAGATGAAAAGAAGTCGGCTATCCGAAACATAAATTACATTTTGTCTGAAAAGGATATATAAATTATCACTTGAACAACGATCACACAATTCTTTCTTCATTTAATTGAAATGAAAAAAATCCATTGCAGCACATTTGTATTTAAAATTACCTTACGATGTTTAAACAGATGTTACTTGAAATTTCAACATATTAATAAAGTTTTTACTTATTAGCCAATTTGTTTAGCCCAAAAAAGAAATCTGTTTTAATAAGCGTGCTCTCTAAAAATAATTTTTAATTAGTTTAAAAGATGGTTTTCATTAAAATAAGTTTATCTTAATCATAAAGCGTTTCTGAGGGGAAAATCTTTTCATTAAATTAGCTAAGTTGAGAATGAAATTGTGTTTCTTGATGCAAAGCAATTTACTAAAATTTTAATTAGAGAAGTAGTCACTTGATCGTGATAACCTCAAGGCTAATTATTTTACATTATGTAATTATTATTATTTTTTTTTACTTTTTGTATTGTATTGCACTGTAATTTAAATTTAATTGTGAAAATTAAGTCTATTATACTACATCTGAAGTGATTTACGAGATTTTTTTAAAGATAATTTAAGAGATTTTTTTTTTTAAGATTTTATGTTTGCTGAAAAAGATACGATCACAATATTGTGATTTAAGTATGAAGTAATTTGTTTTAATTAAATTAAAACGTAGTTTAAAAAGAATAAAGATTGTAATGAATTTAAATCTATTGTTGGCATTTATTATTTTTACTTTATTTAAAAATAATTATTATGGTCATTATATATAAAATAATTTTTATAAACAATGTAATCCTTTATTTAATATTTTAAATATTTAAAGTGCAATCATTTACTAAAATGTTAATTAGAGTAGTATTCACTTGATCATGATATCCTCAAGGCTAATAATTTCACATGATGTATTTATTATTATTATTATTTTTTTACTTTTCTATTGTTTCGCATTGAAATTTAAATTAAAGTTTAAAATTAAGTCTATCACTCTACATTTAAAATGATTTACGAGTTTTTTTTTTTTGCTGAAAAAAGATACAATCACATATTTGTAATCTAGGTATGAAGTAATTTGTTTTAATTAAAATAAAACATTTTAATAATTTTAGTTTGTTATTAATTTAAATATATTGTTGGTATTTATTTTGAATCTTTAAAAAATAATTGCTTATAAAATAATTTTCTTTATTATTATAAAAATGATTGTAACCTAGATATGAAGTAATTTTTTTTAATTAAAATAAAATATAATTTTAATTATTGAGAATGTAAAGAATTTAAATATATTGTTGGATTTTATTAAAAATTTTTTTAAATAATTGATTATAAAATAATTTTTTATAAGAAATGTAATTATTAAATATTTAAAATATTTAAAATGCATTTGTAACATTTACTACAATTTTAATTGGAGAAGTAGTCACTTGATCGTGATAACTTCAAAGCTAATTATTTTACATTATGTACTTTTTTTTCTTTTTTGCATTGTTTTTGCACTGTAATTTAAATTTAATTTGAAAATTAAGTCTATCACACTACATCTAAAATAATTTATGAGCTTTTTTTTTTGTTTGCTGAAAAAGATACAATCAGAATATTGTAATCTAGATATGAAGTAATTTGTTTTAATTTAAATAAAACATAGTTTACAAAATGAAGATTGTAATTAATTTAAATATATTGTATAAATTTATTTTTAATTTTTAAAATAAAAAAAATCCTAAATTACTAAATTTAAATTTCCTAAATTCTTAAAAATAACGTCTCTTGCATCTAATAAAAAAAAAGAAAAAAATATTTCTTTGGAATGTAAACATATTATCAAGGATTTTGATAGCAAATAAAAAATTTATGGATAGGCAAAGAAGTTTGAGCTACCAGAATTCATAGTGAAAGCCATCATAAAAGATAAAAGAAGAATTCTCGACTTTATGAAAAATGCTCAAACCTTGACACGTATAATTCGTCAATCTCATAGCAATAGTGTTGCCATGGAAACCTTAACGAAATTTGTGAAAATCAAGTAAAGGTATTTAGTTGAGCAAAATATTTTTAAATTTTGTATGGAAGCTTTGAAATGAAAATTATTAACATTTGACTATATAATTAACTGCAATTCTACTAATTATTTTTCTTCTAAAATAGTGTTTTTTAGTACTTTGAATATAATTAATGAAAATTATATGGATTTATATGCAAATATGTACAGCGGATAATGTCATTTTTGCCAAAACGTATTTTTATATAACTTCGATATATTGTGGCTAGTACTCTGGCCTTTGGTACCACATGCTTCAGTTTCATATTCTGAAGGAAGCATGAATGTTTGATAGTGGTTCTGAATCCACGTTAAACTGTAGATCCGGCCTAATTAGGTGCCACAAATAAAGTGTGCACAAAAATTACCATCGAGCAACAAACTAACCAATCGATATATTGCTGCATATTGACATATTTTGTTTGTAGGAACGTTTTGTAGCGTAGCAGTTATTATTTATTCTACTGAGAAAGAATACAACTAATTACATAGAGATACGAAAAATTGTATTGTTGTTGAAAAATTGAATTGTGTTGTTGAAAATGATGTCATTTGGCATTATATACCTCGATTTTGCTGGTAAAAATAAGTGATAAAACGTGTTCCTATACGGTAAAGTGAAATTTATAACTGAATTAGTAAGGTTTGGTTTATCACTCTGCGGTCATTTTATGCATACTTTAGGCTAATTAGACCGGGACCTACAGTTTAAAGTGGATTCCAAACATCTATTCGCCAAGCCTCGTACCTGAAACGTCAAAGGCCAGTGTGCTAACCAAGTGGTCGACAAGCCGCAATTGCAACTGATGTCAGTTTATTATTCATTGCTGATTTGTCAAAATATATCAATTTAACTTCTTTAATAATCTAAAATATTGTGAAAATACACATTTTTTTACAATTTTTTGCTTAATGAAATTCTGAATAACATCGAACAGAAAAAAAAAAATTCCAAAAAATAAATAAATAAAAAGAGTTAAATACTTTTTTCTGATATTTCATTTCAAATTAACTTTTAAAAATCCTCTGCTATCCGAAACATAAATTACAACATTTACAAAACCTTTTGTCTGAAAAAGGATACATACGTTATCACTTGAACAACGATCACATAATTCTTTCTTGAATCCCAAAGACTATTAATCCTTACAAATTGTCGCGATAAAGTCACTCTAGCCCTTGATGTTTATTGCTACCATTTACACAGATGGAGAAGAAAGGTAATTGCCGTTAGATTACTTTAAGCAAAATGTTAATATCCTATGTCTGCACAATTTTGAAGAAGAAAAAAAAATAAGAAGGGAACATTTAAACTTTGCTTGTAACAATACTTCTTACATGTGTTCCACATTTGAGATTCAGACTTATCTCTTCAAAAAACAGAAGAATAAAAAGAAGATGCCAATAAAAATGCCATTTAGAAACGATTAGAAATCAATTACATATAGCAGTCTTGAATCTTATCTTCCTACTACACCACTTACAGCCTTCACTTGCCATCAAGCATGCTTGGGTATTGCGTTTTTACTTAATGATGATAATCGAGGAATACTTTTGGGGGTAAGAGATTTATTCTCAAAAAAGAAAAACCCATGTGAGCATTTTTCCTTAAGATTGTCTTTCTGGAAAAATATGACTTTCTTCATAGAAGATTTAGTGATTTGGAAGTAATACTTAATGCTCAAGTATTTAAGAAGACGTAGGGAATTGGAATTTCTTTTTCCAAATGAAACAGTAATAAAAATACTCGTGAAGATAGTTTCATAAAAATGGAAAATTAAAGAATGAAAGGATATTGTTGGAGAATTTTTCTAGACAAATTCATTTAGTGAAATAAATGTTAACAAATATATCCCAAAAGATAATAAAATAAATTTTTTTTTTTTTTATAAATTTTTATTGAATTTGAATTAGATGTGATTTTTTTACTTCAGATTTTACAAGTGATAGATGATATAATAATAAATTTTTAATTTGCTATAAATTCTTTTTTCGATAATTATACAAATGACTTGGGTTTGTTTATTGTTCAAAATTTCAATGGTAAAATGTGAGTGCAATTGTATGGTGCATTGTATATGTAAATTTTAATATGCATCATATATTCATAATAGTAGATAAAATGATTTATTCCTTATAAAATTTAATAAAAAAATAAATAATACTAAAGCTTAAAGTTTAAAGCATATTCAAAAGTATTTTCCGCATTTTTTGTTCCAGAATTAATGTAAAAAGTTTTGAAAGGTTTAGCTGGGATTTTGAGACAGATGTTTGTTTCTAAAGGGATAGATTTGTCAGCATTACGTCCAACGCTGTACAGTCAATTTAGACCGGGAAATATGATTTAAAGTGGGTTTCAAAACATAAACATCCATGGCGTCGTCGGGACTCGAACCAGAAACTTGTGGGTTTACCGAGTGCCAAAATGTACTATGTTCATATATAGAAAATGAAAAATTTGTAACTGATGTCAGTTTAATTTATTGGTGATTTTTTTTTTAAAACACATCAATTTTACTTTTTATAAATTTGATATTATAATAAAATGCTAAATTTTTTCAGCTGTCTGCAATGAAAGTCTAAATTACCATAAAGAGAAAAAAATTTCCAAAAATAAATAAAATTTAAATACATTTCTGACATTTCATTTCAAAATATGATATAGAAAGCCCTAAGCTATCCTAAACTTAAATTACAACATTTACAAAACATTTTGTCTGAAAGGGATACATAAGTTATCACTTGAACAACGATTACGCAATTCTTTCTTGAATCCCAAAGACTATTATTCCTACAAATTGTCGCGATAAAGTCACACTAGCACTTGATGTTTATTGCTACCATTTAAGAAAGGTAATTGCTGTTAGATTACTTTAAGCAAAATGTTAATATCCTATGTCTGCAATTTTGAAGAAGAAAAACTAAGCATGGAACATTTAAACTCTACTTTTAACAATACTTTTACATGTGTTCCATATCTGAGTTTAAGACTTATCTTATGAAAAACGAGAGAAAGAAGGAAGATTTCGGTACAAAAAATGCCATTTGGGAAACGATTAGAAATCAATTACATATGGCAGCTTTGAATCTTATCTTCCTACTACACTTCACTTACAGCCTTCAGCTTTTGCCATCACATGCTTGGATATTGCATTTTTACTTAATGATGATAATCGAGGAATACTTTTTGGGTAAGAGATTTATTCACAAAAAAAAAACCCATCTGTGCATTTTTCGTTAAGATTGTCTTTCTGGAAAATATGACTTTTTTAGAGAAGATTTAGTGATTTAGAAGTAAATACTTAATGCTGAAGTATTTAAGAAGACGTAGGAATTGAATTTTTTTTCCAAATGATGCAGTCATAAAAATACTCATGAAGATAGTTTCAAGAAATGGGAAATGAAAGTTGAAAGAATGAAAGCACATAGTTGAAGCATTTTCTAGACAAATTCATTTAGTGAAATAAAAAAGTTAAGAGATATATCACAAAAGAGTAAAAAAGAATATCAATATATAAATAGAAAAGGCGAAATAAATAATCGGTATTTTATATTTGGTTTTTAATTGATTTAGATTTAAATGTGATTTTTTTTATTTCATATTTCACAAGTGATAAATGTTCATATATATAATTTTTTTAATTTATTATAAATTCTTTCTCATGATAATTATACAAAATAACCTGGGGTTGTTCGCTCATTCAAAGTTTTAGTGGTAAAATGGGAATGCAATTGTATGGTACATTCTGGTATGGTCATTTTAATGTGCATCATATTGTATATCAAATTCTAGTGATAAATAATTTATTCCTTGTAAAATTTAATAAAAAAAATAAATAATAGCAATAACTTAAGAGAAAAGCGTATTCGGGCAGGTATTTTCCGTATTTTTTGACACTGAATTAATAAAAAAATATTGAAAAGATACTGGCAAGATTTTGAGACAGGTGTTTGGTTTTTACGGGATAGAGCTATCAACCCTACGGCCAACGCTTTCATTCATGTTAGACCGGCAACTATGGTTTAAAGTGTATTCCGAAACAATGTAATCATCCATGGCTCCGCAGGACTCAAACCCGAAACCTACGGCACCGAGAGACAGTATGCTATCGTGTTATATATAGTAAATAAAATTTGTAACTGATGTCAATTTATTATAAATCGTCAAATTTTTTAAAAATACCTGAAATTAACGTCTTTAATATTTAATAAATTATAATGACAATGCTACAATTTTTCAATTTTCTTTACTGAAATTCTAAATCACCATGAACAGAAAAATAAATTACTAAAAATAAATTAATAACAGAGTTAAATAATTTTCAGATTTTTCATTTCAAATTAAGGCTAAAAATAAGCTTTGCTATCCGAAACATAGATTACAACATTTACAAAGCATTTTGTCTGAAAAAGGATACATAAGTTATCATTTGAACAATGATCACACAATTCTTTCTTGAATCCCAAAGACTATTAATCCTTACAAATTGTCGCGATAAAGTCACACGAGCACTTGATGTTTATTGCTACCATTTACACAGATGGGAAGGAAAGGTAATAGCCGTTAGATTACTTTAAGCAGAATGTTAATATCCTATGTCTGCACAATTTTGAAGAAAAAAAAAAAAAAAATAAGCATGGAACATTTAAACCCTACTTATTTTACTCTACTTGTTTTACTCTACTTGTTTAAACTCTACTTGTCTACTTGACATTTTATTGCCGAAATCTTCTTTTTCTCTTGTTTTCTTAAGATAAGTCTTGAAATTCAAATTTGGAACACATGTAAGAAGTATTGTTATATTCTTACATTATCTTTTTCTTACATTATTTTTTTCAATTTTGCTTAATAATTGTAAATGACCCTGAACAGAAAAAAATCCCGCAAAAAATAATAATAAATAAATAAACGTTATATACTTCTCAGATATTTCATTTCAAATTAAGACAAAAATAAACTCAGCTATCCGAAACTTAAATTACAACATTTACAAAACATTTTGTCTCAAAAAGGATACATAAGTTATCACATGAACGAAGATCACACAATTCTTTCTGAAATCCCAAAGACTATTAATCCTTACAAATTGTCGCGATAAAGTCACACGAGCACTTGATGTTTATTGCTACTATTTACACAGATGGAAAAGAAAGGGAATTGACGTTAGATTACTTTAAGCAAAATGTTAATATTCTATGTCTGCACGATTTAGAAGAAGAAAAAACTAAGCATGGAACATTTAAACTCTACTTGTAACAATACTTCTTACATGTGTTCCACATTTGAGATTCAGACTTATCTTACGAAAAACAAGATTTTGGCAATAAAAATGCCATTTAGGAAACGATTAGAAATCAATTACATATGGCAGTCTTGAGTCTTATCTTCCTACTACACCACTTACGGCCTTCGCTTGCCATCAAGCATGCTTGGATATTGCGTTTTTACTTAATGATGATAATCGAGGATTACTTTTGGGTAAGAGATTTATTCTCAAAAAAGAAACCCATCTGTGCATTTTTCCTGAAGATTGTCTTTCTGGAAAAATATGACTTTCTTCAGAGAAGATTTAGTGATTTGGAAGTAATACATAATGCTGAAGTATTTAAGAAGACGTAGGGAATTGGAATTTTTTTCCAAATGAAACAGTAATACAAATACTCGTGAAGATAGTTTCGTGAAAAAATTGGAAAATGAAATTTTTAAAGAATATAGTTGAAGAATTTGTCTAGACAAATTCATTTAGTGAAATAAAGGTTAACAAATATATTACATAATATTACATAAAACTTATTAAATAAATAGAAATGATGAAATAAATAACAGGTATTTAATACTTGAATTCCTTAGTGAATTTGGATTTAAATGTGAGTGTTTTACTTCCCATTTTACAAAAGATAGTTATTAAAATAAATACATTTTAATTCGTTATAAATTCTTTTTTATGACAATTATAAAAAATAACTTGGGGTTGCTTGCTCGTTCAAAGTTTTAGTGGTAAAATTGTGAGTGCAATTTTAGGGTGCATTCTGGTATGGTAATTTTAATATGCATTACATATCCAATTCTAGTAATAAATGATTTATTCCTTGTAAAACTTAATAAAAAAAAATAAATAATAACAATAACTTAAGAAAAACGTATTCAAAGGTATTTTTCGTATTTTTTTGAAAACTGAATTAATAAAAAAGACTACTGGCAGATTTTGAGACAGATGTTGGCTTTTAAAGGGAAGAGTTTCAGCCCTACGCCCAACAGTCATGTTAGACAGAGAATTAGGGTTTAAAGTGGATTCCAAACCACTATAAACATTCCATGATGCCGCCGGGACTCGAACCCGAAAACTGGGGCAGAGAGCGCCAGTGTGCTAGCGTGTTCATATATAGTAAATGATAACTGATCAGGGTCGACATTTTCCAAAATATCTGAAATTATCGTCCTTAATTTTTGAAATAGTGCAAATGCTAAATGTTTTCTTCAATTATCTTTATTAAAAATTCTAAATGACCATGAACAGAAAAGAAATTTGCAAAAAAAATAAATAAATAAAAATTACATAATTTTAAGGTATTTAATTTCAAATTAGCATTTAAAAAAACTCGACTATCCGAAACATAAATTACAACATTTACAAATCATTTTGTCTGAAAAAGATACATAAGTCATTACTTGAAAAACTATCCCACAATTCTTTCTAAAATCCCAAGACTATTAATCCTTACAAATTGTCGCGATAAAGTCACACGATCACTTGATGTTTATTGCTACCATTTACACAGACGAAAAAGAAAGGTAGTGCCCTTAGATTACTTTAAGCAAAAATGTTAATATCCTATGTCTGCACAATTTTGAAGAAGTAAAAAACTAAACATGGAACATTTTAAACTCTACTTGTAACAATACTTCTTACATGTGTTCCACATTTGAGTTTGAGTCTTATCTTATGAAAAACAAGAGAAAAAAAAGATTTTGGCAATAAAAATGCCATTTGGAAACGATTAGAAATCAATTACATATGGCAATCTTATCTATCTTCCTACTACCACCACAGCCTTCGCTTGCCATCAAGCATGCTTGAATATTGCGTTTTTACTTAATGATGATAATCGAGGAATACTTTTTGGGTAAGAGATTTATTCTCAAAAAAAAGAAACCCATCTGTGCATTTTTCCTTAAGATTGCCTTTCTGGAAAAATATGACTTTCTTCAGAGAAGATTTAGTGATTTAGAAGTATGCACTTAATGCAGAAGTTTTTAAGAAGACATGGGGAACAAAAAATGGAATTTCTTTTTTCCAAATGAAACAGTAATAAAAATGCTCATGAAGATAGTATCGTAAAAAAAATGGAAAATGAAAGTTGAAAGAATGAAAGCATGCAGTTGAAGAATTTTTCTAGACGAATTCCTTCAGTGAAATAAAGGTTAATAAATATGTCCCAAAAATAAAATAATATCAATGTATAAATAGAAATGGTGAAATAAATAACCAGTATTTAATATTAGAATCTTTTATTGAATTTGATTTAGATGTGATTTTTTATTTCACATGTTACAAGTGATAAATAAATAAATATTTAATTGGTTATAAAATAAGTTTTAATGATAATTATATAAGACAACTTGGGGTTGTTCATTTTGTTCAAACTGTTAATTGTAAATTGTGAGTGCAATTGAATGGTGCATTCTGGTATGGAATTCTAATCTGCATTATATATCAAATTTTTGTGATAAATGATTTAATCCTTATAAAATTTAATAAAAATAAGAAATAACTTAAGCATGTTCAAAGATATTTTCTTGTAAGTGAATTAATAAAAAAGTCGAAAAGATTCACAAAATGTCTTGCCCAAAACGGATACATCAGAAAAAAATCACATGATATTTCCTAAAATAGAATACAAATTAATGAAATAAAAATAAAAAAAGAATTCTTGTTACTTTAACCTTAAATTTTTACAGATCAAACGAAGGTCCATTGAAATGATATTGCTTAGGAGCAATTATTATTGCTTTTCTAGCTGCAAAATTCTGAATTTTGGAAATAAAAACTATTGAGACGCAGCAGGACATTTCTAGGCGAAATTAATTAGCCTGTTTAATAACAAAAGAAAAAAAAATGGTATAAATTTTTGTAAATATTTTTTTTTAAAAGTTTAAACAGAATGTCGTATAAGTGAAAAATTCTCATTCAAATATAAGGATAATAATTTCAATTAATTAGTTAAATAACTTAATCTATTAAGTTAAAAAATTATCAAAAATATTTTCTTGATAAAAAAAAATAATTCGAAAAATGTTTAGAGACACAGAATTATATTATAAGATAACTATACAAAATAAGTTACAAATTATTTTCGAAAGATATAAAGTAATAAAGAACTATGAAAATAGTTTTGACAAATAATAATAAAAGATAGTTTAAAATTTTTTGTAACTTAGAACTTTAACAAAATAATGTAAACGAAAAATTTTATTTTGAAATGATGATGATAATTATAAATAATGATGACAATTAATTCAAAAAATTAATTAAACCTATTTCCCTTTAAATATAGAAAATTTAAAAAATCTTTCCTTTTAAATAAGAAAATAAATGGAAAATTCTAAAAAACTTCAGAAACATAACCTCAGTGCCGATTGTGGTAAAACTTTTCTTAATATACGAACAGCAAGCGAGGAATTTTTAATTGTTTTTCTATACGAGACAAAAATATTTTTTCTAAATTAACAAAAAAAAAAAAAAAAAAAATTCAAAACTTCAAAAAATATAAAAAAACATTTAAAATTTCTATTTTTTACGTATCGTTATTGAATGGTAATTTTTTAGAAAAAATTTATTAAATATTTAATAAACTTTAAAATGAGTGTGAAAAACAGCTTTCTATGTAGAGAAAAAAAATATTTTTAGAAAATATTTTTTAAAATGATAATAACCAAAAAAAAAAAAAAAAAAAAAAAATAAATAAATAATTATCATTATACATTATGCAAAAGGAAAAAAAAAATCGTTACATGGAAGAAATAAAGTACTTCAAAAATATTAGTTTCTGAACATTCATTACAGAAATGAATGATAATTTAAAATTAATAGTCTAAATAATTAAGCTACATGGTAGACTGATGACTTTACTTTTTGAAACCCTGAAATACTAAAGCAATTTGCTTAATTTTCAACAACACATTAAACCAGAAATTAACATTAAAATATATAATAAAGTTAACCATCAGCTAATATTAGTTTCCCAACTATAGCATGTACCACATTAATATAATTGTGTTACTTTTCAATCATTTTAAAGCTAAATCTATGCTTAGAATACCACTTTATAAATACATTCAGATATTCAAAACCTATTTACTAAATGAACACATAGTTTGGTAATATCGGCAATATTCAAAATATCCATTAACAGTCTAAGTCATTAACTCTACTCACATTAGAGATCCAATTTTAAATATCCACCAACACAAACCACAATTCAAATGATGTAATAACAAATTATCCCCATCAAAAACTTAGATATCAGAAAAAATTAATTACTCAATAGATGGGCGAAATAATATATTTCAAAAATATTAAAATCTGAGCATTCATTAGGAAACGAATGATACTTTAAAATTAATAGTCAAAATAGTTAAGCTAGTTTAGGGCTCAATTACATTTAAAACATAAATATTAAAAGCAATATGCTTAATTTTCAACAACACATTAAACCACAAATTAACATTAATATGTATAATAGAGTTAACCTTCAGCTAAAATTAATGTTTCTTAACTGCAGTATGTACCAAATTATATAATTGTGTTACTTTTCAAAGTAAAATCATTTTAAAACTAAATCTATACTTAAATACCACTTGATAAATACATTCAAATATTCAAAACCTATTTACTGAATGATCCCATAATTTGGTGATATCGGCAATAATCCAAAATATCCATTAACAGTCTAAGTCATTAACTCTTTCATATTAGAAACCCAAATTTAAACATGCATGAACACAAACCACAGTTCAAATGTTGTAATAACAGATTACCTCCCATCCAAAACTTAGATAACTGATCAGAAAAAATCAATTATCAATACATAGGCGAAGTAACACATTTCAAATATATTACTTTCATGAGCATTCATTGGAAACGAAGGATACTTTAAAATTAATAGTCGAAATAATTAAACTAGATGGTAGACTTATGACTTAATTTTTTTCAAACATAAATATTAAAAGCAATTTGCTTAATTTTCAACAACTCATTAAACCACAAATTAACGTTAATATTTAAAATAAAGTTAATCAATAGCTAATATTAAGGATTCCTAACTATAATAAGTACCAAATTAATATAATTGTGTTACATTTCAAAAGAAAATAATTTTTAAACTAAATCTATACTTAGAATACCACTTGATAAATATATTCAGATATTCAAAACCTATTTACTAAATGATCCCACAGTTTGGTAATATCTGGTAATAATCCAAAATATCCATTAACAGTCTAAGTCATTAACTCTTCTCATATTAGAACACCAATTTTAAACATGCATCAACACAAACCACAGTTCAAATGTTGTAATAACATATAACCCCCCATCAAAAACTAAAATGATCAACTGATGAGAAAAAATTAATTATCAATACATGGGCGAAATGACATATTTCAAAAATATTAATTTCTGAGCATTCATTAGGAAACGAATGATACTTTAAAATTAATAGTCGAAATAGTTAAGCTAGTTTAGGACTTAATTTACTTTTCAAACATAAATACTAAAAAGCAATTTGCTTAATTTTCGACAACACATTAAACCACAAATTAACATTGATATGTATAATAGAGATAACCTTCAGCTAAAATTAAAGTCTCTAACTGCAGTATGTACCAAATTAATATATTTGTGTTTTAAATATTCAAAACCTATTTACTAAATGATCCCATAGTTTGGTAATATCGGCAATAATCCAAAATATCCATTAACACTCTAAATCATTAACGCTTCTCTCATTAGATATCCAATTTTAACTATCCACCAACACAAACCACAATTCAAATGTTGCAGTAACATATTACCTCCTATCGAAAACTTAGATGATCAACAAAGCTTTCAGATAATTTAGGAGCCAGAGAAAAATCATAACTTTTCACAAACGGAAAGAGCGGATAGAATACATTTCAACAAAATATAGTTACCACCAATCCCACACATACATACACTTAGTGACGCAACACAATACGAGATGAACCATTCGCGTAATTACTTTGTATAATGGGCTCTAGTTTATTAAAATTACAGCTATGAGCGAGTCATCTTCGTAGTTTGGTGGGTCGGTTTGTCGTGGGGTATTTATTAGGCAATTCGCTTTCGACTTGTTCCTGGTATTGTTGCAGCTGCAATGTATGGTGGTTCTGCCGAGTGCTCTGTTGCTGTGAAGCAACGGTCTTCATTACAGGAAAGTGTGCCTTTTAATGAGCTGTGATTGAGCTGGAGTGCGACTGGCTGATTCGCGATGAAATTTGGAATTTCATTACGACCTGTGCTGGAAAACTAAATGTGTTTTGACTGTTAAGTATTGATTTTGGTATACAAGACGAGTATTTTGAGTATTTTAAGTATTGTACTAAGCGGAATGGTTCTTCAAATTCAGTGTTTTTGTATTCTCATTTATTTGAATGAAAAGCCTTTAAATACAAAAATTTGCGATTTTCATTTGGTTTCTGACAATAACTGTTGTATATCAATAGTTTGTATTCGAATCTTTGTGACTTAATGATTGATATAACTTTCAATGCAACAAAAATATTTCTTATTGAATTGAAGGAATATAATTTATGTTGAAACGGATTGTGTATTGATTTTGTAACGGATTATGTATTGTTAAGTATTGATTGTGTTATTAAGTATTGCTAAATAAGATTTTGTAACGGATTATGTATTGATTTTTTATACAAGAATGTATTATGTGAAATTTTAAGTATTATAATTGGAAAGTATGATTATCCAAATCCAGTATTTCTGTGTTCTCATTTATTTGAATGAAAAGCATTTAAATACAAAAATTTGCGATTTTCATTTGGTTTCTAGTAATAACTGTTGCATATCAGCAGTTCGTACTTGAATCTTTGTGACTTAATGAATTGATATAACATTCAGTACTACAAAAATTTCTTCTTGAATTAAAGTAATATATTTTATGTTGAAATGAATTGTTTTATCCGCAAGTAAGTTTTTAATCGATCTGTATCACTTAAATATTAGACATATTGATTTGTTAAACATATAGTAATTTGCGTTTGACATATTTAACTGGTAAAGGAATTTGAAGCTTTTTAAAAACTGTTCTTCTTTAATTAAATATTATTATACCTTTTCTATATATTTAAGAAGCTATTTATTATAAAGATTTTATGTTTCATAATAAAATCTGTTTCTTTTTAATTAAATTAAATCCGTCATTAACTTTAAATAATTAAAAAATATGATATGTTTTTCTTTTCAATATTCAGGATTTATATGGCATTATATTAAATGAATAATTTTTATTCTCTGTACTTAAATTAAAAGCATGCATTTAAATTAATTAACTAATTATTATTATGAAGATCATTTAAAAATAAAATTTTCTCTTTTACAATATTCTATTAAAAAAGTACATAAATATTTACAAAACCTTTATATTTAATTTTTTGTCTTTATTTATTACTTACCAAAAATATTTGCATAGTTCTTTATTCTTTTATAAAATGCATTTGCATTTTTATTTGTATTTTTTAAATGATTTTTTAATTAATTCATTTTCATTTTGAGAAAATAATATGTTTCTATACTTTTCAACATTTTGGACTTATTTACTTTTTATATATAAAAAAAAAAAATTCTATCCATAATTGAGATTTAATTAAATTGTTTACAATTGCAATTATTCTCATTATTTCAAAATTTTCTTCATACCATTCAATTCAAATATTTAAATATGTATAAATAATCCATATTTTTTTAATTATTTATCAAAACTATTTTCATAGTTCTTTATTACTTTTAAGTCTTTCAAAAATATTTTTGACTAATTTTGAATAATTATGCAGTGTATATTCTTATTAATTATGCAGGTTATTTGTTTTTAAAGCAATGATTACAAAACGGTAATTGAGTTCTGTTCACTGTATCCTTTAGATATGTTTTGCGCTGTAAGTCTGGCTTAATTTTCAACAAGTCATTAAACCTCAAACGTTAATATTTTAAATAAAGTTAATCAATAGCTAATATTAAGGATTCCTAACTATAATAAGTACCAAATTAATATAATTGTGTTACTTTTCAAAGTAAAATATTTTTAAACTAAATCCATACATAGAATAATAGTTGATAAATACATTCAAATATTCAAAACCTATTTACTAAATGATCCCATAGTTTGGTAATCTCGGCAATAATCCAAAATATCCATTAACTCTTCTCACATTAGAGATCCAATTTTAATTATCCACCAACCCAAACCACAATTCAAATGTTGTAATAACAGATTACCACCCATCCAAAACTTAGATGATCAACAAAGCTTTCAGATAATTTAGGAACCAGAGAAAAATCATAACGTTTCACAAACTGAAAGCGCGAAGAGCATTTCAACAAAATATGTTACCACCAATCCCACACATACATACACTTAGTGACGCAACACAATACGAGATGAACCATTCGCTTAATTACTTTGTATAAAAGGTTCTAATTTATTAAAATAACAGCTATGAGCGAGTTATCTTTTATAGTTTGGTGGGTCGGTTTGTCGTGTGGGTCTTTATTAGGCAATTCGCTTTCGACTTGTTCCTGGTATTGTTGCAGCTGCAATGTGTGGTGGTTCTGTTGCTGTGAAGCATTGGGCTTCATTACAGGAAAGTGTGCCTTTTAATGAGCTGTGATTGAGCTGCAGTGCGATTGGCTGATTCGCAATGAAATTTGGAATTTCATAACGACCTGTGCTGGAAAACCGAATGAGTTTTGACTGTTAAATATAGATTTTGGTACACAAGATGAGTATTTTAAGTATTATACTAAGCAGAAATTATGATTCTTCAACTTCAGGATTTTTTGTGTCTCATTTATTTGAATGAAGAATTTTTAAATAAGCAAATAAATCGAAAATTCTAAAAAAGTACAGAAACATAACCTCTGCGCCGATTGTGGCAAAACCGTTCTTACTATACAAACAGCATGAGGGGATTTTTAATTATTTTTTCTATAAGGAACAAAAATATTTTTTTCTGTATTAACAAAAAAAACAATTATAATAATAATAATAAAAAAAAAAAATATTCAAAAAATGTAAAATATCAATGTCAAAATATAGAATAGCATATAAAAATTTCTATTTTTTACAAATCGCTATTGAATTGTAATTTATACAGAAAAATTTGATTAAATATAAAATTAAAAAGAATTAAATATGAAATACACTTTAAATGAACGTAAAAAACAGCTTTCTACCTATAAAAATTAGAAATTATTTTTAAAAATTATGATAACCAACCAAAAAAATTTAAATAATTATCATTACATACATTATCCAAGAAAAAATGCATACATGGGAAAAATAAGGTATTTCAAAAATATTAGTTTTTGAGCATTCATTAGGAAACGAATAACACTTTAAAATTAATACTCAAAATAATTAAGCTAGATTATGACTTAATTATTTTTCAAACATAAATATTAAATGAATTTGCTTCATTTTCAACTCATTAAACCACTAACGTTAATATGTAAAATAAAGTTAAACAATAGCTAATATTAAGATTTCGTAACTGTAATAAGTACCAAATTAATATATTTGCGATACGTTTCAAAGTAAAATTATTTTTTAACTAAATCTATACTTACAATACTACTTGATAAATATACCCAGATATTCAAAACCTATTTACTAAATGATCCCACAGTTTAGTAATATCGGCAATAATCCAAAATATACATTAACAATCCAAGTCATTAACTCTTCTCACTTTAGAAATCAATTTTAAACATGCATCTACACAAACCACAGTTGAAATGTTGTAATAACAAATTACCCCCATCAAAAACTTGGATAATTGATCAGAAAAAAATAATTCTCAATACATGGGCGAAATAACATATTTCAAAAATATTAATTTATGAAGCTAGATTATGACTTAATTACTTTTACAAACATAAATATTAAAGTAACATATTTAATATTCAAGAACTCATTAAATCGGAAACGTTAATAATTATAATAAAAGTTAATCAATAACTAATATTAAGGATTCCTAACTATAATAAGTACCAAATTAATATAATTGTGTTACTTTTCAAAAGAAAGTCATTTTAAAAATAAATCTATACTTAGAATAATACTTGATAAATGCATTCAGATATTCGAAACCTATTAACTAAATTATCCCATAGTTTGGTAATATCGGTTATAATCAAAATATCCATTAACTCTTCTCACATTAGAATCCAATTTTAAATATCCACCAACACAAACCACAATTCAAATGTTGTAATAACAGATTACCTCCCATCCAAAACTTAGATGATCAACAAAGCTTTCAGATAATTTAGGAACCAGAAAAATCATAACCTTTCACAAACGGAAAGCGCGGAGTGAATATATTTCAACAAAATATTTTTTACCAATCCCCACATATACATACACTTAGCGACGCAACACAATACGAGATGAACCATTCATGTAATTACTTTGTATAAAGGGTTCTAGTTTATTAAAATTACAGCTATGAGCGAGTTATCTTCATAGTTTGGTGGGTCGGTTTGTCGTGGGGGTCTTTATTAGGCAATTCGCTTTCGACTTGTTCCTGGTATTGTTGCAGCTGCAATGTGTGGTGGTTCTGTTGCTGTGAAGCATTGGACTTCATTACAGGAAAGTATGCCTTTTAATGAGTTGTGATTGAGCTGCATTGTGATTGGCTGATTCGTGATGAAATTTGGAATTTCATAACTACCTGTGCTGGAAAACTGAATGAGTTTTGACTGTTAAGTATTGATTTTGGTATACAAGTGCATTTAAAGTATTATAAGCGGAAAGTATGGTTAAATTCAGTATTTTTTGTACCTCGTTTAATTGAAGGAAGAGTGTTTAAATACAAAAATTTTCAATTTTCATTTGGTTTCAATAATAACTGTTGCATATAGATAAAATTCATTAGATATTAAATGCACTTTTATATGAATGTGAAAAACCTGATTTCTACGTAGAACAATTGGAAATTATTTTTTGATATATATATATAACCAAACAAAAAAAATAAAAATAATTATCATTACATACTTTATCCAAAAGTAAAACTTTCATTACATAGTAGAAAAATTACATTTTAAAAATATTAGTTTTTGACCATTCATTAGAAAACGAATGAGACTATAAAATTAATAGTCGAAATAATTAAATTAGATGGTAGAATTATAACTTAATTACTTTTACAAACATAAATATTAAAGCAATATGCTAAATTTTCAACATCTCATTAAATCGGAAACGTTAATATTTAAAATAAAGTTAATCAATAGCTAATTATTAAGGTTTCTTAACTACATTAAGTACCAAATTAATTTAATTGTGTTACTTTCCAAAGTAAAATCATTTTAAAACTAAATCCATACTTACAATACTATTTGATAAATATATCCAAATATTCAAAACCTATTTACTAAATGATTCCACAGTTTGGTAATATTGGCAATAACCCAAAATACACATTAACTCTTTTCACATTAGAAACGCAATTTTAAACATGCATCAACGCAAACCACAATTCAAATGATGTAATAACAGATTACCCCCATCAAAAACTTGGATGACCAACAAAAGCTTTCAGATAATTTTGGAACCAGAGAAAAATCTTAACTTTTCACAAACGGAAAGCGTGGATAGAATACATTTCAACAAAGTATGTTACCATCAATCCGCAGATGCATACACTTAGCGACGCAACACAATGCGAGATGAACCATTCGCGTAATTACTTTGTATAAAGGGTTCGAGTTTATTAAAATTATAGCTATGAGCGTGTTAACTTCGTAGTTTGGTGGGTCGGTTTGTGGTGGGGGTCTTTATTAGGCAATTCGCTTTCGACTTGTTCCTGGTATTGTTGCAGCTGCAATGTGTGGTGGTTCTGTTGCTGTGAAGCATTGGGCTTCATTACAGGAAAGTGTGCCTTTTAATGAGCTGTGATTGAGCTGCAGTGCGATTGGCTGATTCTGCGATGAAATTTGGAATTTCATAACGACCTGTGCTGGAAAACTGAATGAGTTTTGACTATTAAGTATTGATTTTGGTAGACAAGAAGAATATTTTAAGTATTATAATTATGATTCATGAAATTCAGTATTCTGTGTTCTCATTTATTTGAAGGAGAAGCGTTTAAATAGAAAAACTTTTCGATTTTAATTTGGTGTCCCTTAATAACTGTTGCATACAGAAAAATTCATTAAATATCAAATGAAACGTGATTAAATATCAAATACACTTAAATTGAATGTGAAAATCTGATTTCTACGTAGAACAATTGGAAACTATTTTTGAAATATAGATAACCAAACAAAAAAATAAAAATAATTATCATTACATACTTTATAAAAAAAAAAAAAAAGTTCAGTACATAGGGAAAAAATTACATTTAAAAATATTAGTTTCTGAGCATTGAGTAGAAAACGAATGATACTTTAAAATTAATAGTCGAAATAATTAAGTTAAATGACAGACGGATGACTTAATTTCTTTTTTTTTTATACATAAATATTAAAACAATTTCCTTAATTTTCAAAAATTCATTAAAACTCAAGCGTTAATATTTATAATAAAGTTAATCAAAAGCAAGTATTATAGTTTCCTAACTATGATAAGTATCAAATTAATATAATTGTGCTACTTTTCAAAGAAAATCTAAATATGTACTTACTTAAAACTAAATCTGTACTTACAATACTACTTAATAAATATATCCAAATATTCAATACCTATTTACTAAAATGCTCCCATAGTTTGGTAATATCGGCAGTAATCCAAAATATCCATTAACTCTTCTCACATTAGAGATTCAATTTTTAAATATCCACCAACACAAACCACAATTCAAATGTTGTAATAACAGATTACCTCCCATCCAAAACTTAGATGATCAACACTGCTTTCAGATAATTTAGAAACCAGAAAAATCATAACGTTTCACAAACGGAAAGCGCGGAGTGAATACATTTCAACAAAGTATGTTACCACCAATCCACACACACATACACTAGCGACACAACACAATACGAGATGAACCATTCGCTTAATTACTTTGTATAAAGGGTTCTAGTTTATTAAAATTACAGCTATGAGCGAGTTATCTTCCATCGTTTGGTGGTTCGGGTTGTCGTGGGGGTCTTTATTAGGCAATTCGCTTTCGACTTGTTCCTGGTATTGTTGCAGCTGCAATGTGTGGTGGTTCTGTTGCTGTGAAGCATTGGGCTTCATTACAGGAAAGTATGAATTTTAATGAGTTGTGATTGAGCTGCATTGTGATTGGCTGATTCGTGATGAAATTTGGAATTTCATAACGACCTGTGCTGGAAAACTGAATGAGTTTTGACATTTAAGTATTGATTTTGGTATACAAGTAGAGTATTTTAAATTCTAAGCTAAGCGGAAATTATGATTCTTCAAATTTGGTATTTTTGTGTCTCATTTATTTGAATGAAGAATTTTATATGAATTTTAATAAACAAATAAATCGAAAATTCAAAAAAGTACAGAAACATTACCTCCGTGCCGATTGTGGCAAAACCGTACTTACTATACAAACAGCATGAGAGGGATTTTTAATTATGGTTTCTATAAGAAACAAAATATGGTTTCTATATTAACAAAAAAAAAAAAAAAAAAAAAAAGAAAAGAAAACACTTCAAAAAAATTTAAAAATATCAATGTAAAAATATAGAATAGCATATAAAAATTTCTGTTTTTTACATAGTGCTATTGAATTGTAATTTATACAGAAAAATTTGATTAAATATAAATTTAAAAAGGATTAAATTAAATACACTTTAAATGAACGTAAAAAACAGCTTTCTACCTATAAAAATTAGAAATTATTTTTAAAATGATAATAACTAACCAAAAAAAATGTAAATAATTATCATTACTAACTTTATGCAAGATAAAAATAATCCATACATCGGGGAAATAACGTATTTCAAAAATAGTAATTTCGGAGCATTCATTAGGAAACAAATGATACTTTAAAATTAATAGTCGAAATAATTAAGCTAGATTATGACTTAATTACTTTCTCAAACATAAATATTAAAGCAATTTGCTTAATTTTCAACAACTCGTTACAAAACAAACATTAATATTTATAATGAAATTAATCAATAGCTAATATTAATAATTTCTAACTACATTAAGTACCAAATTAATATAATTGTGTTACTTTCCAAAGTAAAATCATTTTAAAACTAAATCTATACTTACAATACTATTTGATAAATATATCCAAATATTCAAAACCTATTTACTAAATGATTCCACAGTTTGGTTATATCGGCAATAACCCAAAATATCCATTAAATCTTTTCACATTAGAAACGCAATTTTAAACATGCATCAACACAAACCACAGGTTCAAATGATGTAATAACAGATTACCCCCATCAAAACTTGGATGACCAACAAAGCTTTCAGATAATTTTGGAACCAGAGAAAAATCTTAACTTTTCACAAATGAAAGCGCGGATAGAATACATTTCAACAAAATATGTTACCATCAATCCGCAGATGCATACACTTAGCGACGCAACACAGTGCGAGATGAACCATTCGCGTAATTACTTTGTATAAAGGGTTCGGAGTTTATTAAAATTATAGCTATGAGCGTGTTAACTTCGTAGTTTGGTGGGTCGGTTTGTGGTGGGGGGTCTTTATTAGGTAATTCGCTTTCGACTTGTTCCTGGTATTGTTGCAGCTGCAATGTGTGGTGGTTCTGTTGCTGTGAAGCATTGGGCTTCATTACAGGAAAGTGTGCCTTTTAATGAGCTGTGATTGAGCTGGAGTGCGATTGGCTGATTCTGCGGTGAAATTTGGAATTTCATAACGACCTGTGCTGGAAAACTGAATGAGTTTTGACTGTTAAAGTATGATTTTGGTAGACAAGAAGAATATTTTAAGTATTATAATTATGATTCATGAAATTCAGTATTCTGTGTTCTCATTTATTTGAAGGAGAAGCGTTTAAATAGAAAAACTTTTCGATTTTTATTTGGTTTCCCTTAATAACTGTTGCATACAAAAATTCATTAAATATCAAATGAAAAGTGATTAAATATCAAATACACTTAAATGAATGTGAAAATCTGATTTCTACGTAGAACAATTGGAAAACTATTTTTGAAATATAGATAACCAAACAAAAAAATAAAAATAATTATCATTACATACTTTATCAAAAAAAAAAAAATTTCAGTACATAGGAAAAAAATTACATTTTAAAAATATTAGTTTCTGAGCATTCAGTAGAAAACGAATGATACTTTAAAATTAATAGTCGAAATAATTAAGTTAAATGACAGACTGATGACATAATTTCTTTTTTTTTTTTTTCAAACATAAATATTAAAACAATTTCCTTAATTTTCAACAAGTCATTAAAACTCAAGCGTTAATATTTATAATAAAGTTAATCAAAAAAGCAAGTATTATAGTTTCCTAACTATAATAAGTATCAAATTAATATAATTGTGCTACTTTTCAAAAGAAAATCTAAATATGTACTGTACTTACAATACTACTTGATAAATATATCCAAATATTCAATACCTATTTACTAAAATGATCCCATAGTTTGGTAATATCGGCAATAATCCAAAATATCCATTAAATCTTCTCACATTAGAGATTCAATTTTAAATATCCACCAACACAAACCACAATTCAAATGTTGTAATAACAGATTACCTCCCATCCAAAACTTAGATGATCAACAAAGCTTTCAGATAATTTAGGAACCAGAAAAATCGTAACGATTCACAAACGGGAAACTCAGAGAGAATACATTTCAACAAAATATGTTACCACCAATCCACATGCATACACTAGCGACGCAACACAATACGAGATGAACCATTCGCGTAATTACTTTGTATAAAGGGTTCTAGTTTATTAAAATTACAGCTATGAGCGAGTTATCTTCATAGTTTGGTGGGTCGGTTTGTCGTGGGGGTCTTTATTAGGCAATTCGCTTTCCACTTGTTCCTGGTATTGTTGCAGCTGCAATGTGTGGTAGTTCTGTTGTTGTTAAGCATTGGGCTTCATTACAGGAAAGTGTGCCTTTTAATGAGCTGTGATTGAGCTGCAGTGCGATTGGCTGATTCATGATGAAATTTGGAATTTCATAACGACCTGTGTTGGAAAACTGAATGAGTTTTGACTGTTAAATATTGATTTTGGTACACAAAGATGAATTATTACTAAGCGGAAATTATGATTCTCAAAATTTGGTATTTTTGTACTTCATTTATTTGAATGAAAAGTGTTTAAATACAAAAATTTGCGATTTTCATTTAGTTTTTGATAATAGATGTTGCATATCATTGGCCATTTTTATTCGTATCTTTGTAACTTAA
>BPLR01009606.1:0-15000 GCA_021605095.1 Caerostris extrusa | reverse complement strand
GATTTTGGGCACGAACAGACCTCTCGATGATGTCCCATAAATGCTCATGGGATTCATGTCGGGCGATCTAGGTGGCCAGATCATTCGTTGGAATTGTCCAGAATGTTCTTCAAACCAATCGCGAACAGTTGTGGCCGGTGACATGGCGCATTGTCATCCATAAAAATTCCATCGTTGTTTGGGTACATGAAGTCCATGAATGGCTGCAAGTGATCTCAAATAGCTGAACATAAGCATTTCCAGTCAATGTTCGGTCCAGTCGCACCAGAGGACCAAGTCCATTCCATGAAAACAGCCCACACCATTACGGAGCCACCACCAGTGAACAGTGCCTTGCTGACAGTTTGGGTCCATGGCTTCGTGGGGTCTGCGCCACACTCGAACCCTACCATCAGCTCTTACCAACTGAAATCGTGACTCATGCTCATGTCGATATGCTCACGTGCCCACGAGAGTCGCTGCAAGCGATGTCTTTCTGTCAGTAAAGGCACTCGAGTCGGTCTTCTGCTGGAATAGCCCAAGAAAGCCAAATTTCTCCGCACAGTTCTAACAGAAAAGTCCCTTGTACGTCTCACATTGAGTTCTGCTGTTGTTTGACGCAGTGTTGCTTGTCTGTTAGAATTTACGACTCTTTTGCAGACGTCGCCGGTCTCGGTCGTTAAGTGCAGGCGGTCGACCACTGCGCTGTCCATGGTGGGATGTTATGCCTGAAATTTCATACTCTCGGCACACTCTTGACACAGTGGATCTGGGAATGTTGAATTCCTAACGATTTCCGAAATGGCATGACCCATGCGTCTAGCTCCAACTAACATTCCGCGTTCAAAGTCTGTTAATTCCGTCGTGCGGTCATCATCACGTCAAAACCTCTTCACATGAATAACTTGAACAGAAATGAAAGCTCTGCGAAAGCACTGCGCATTTATACCTGTTCTACGCGATGCTACTGCCATCTGAAAATTTGCATATTACTATCCCATGACTTTTGTCACTTCAGTGTATATATAATATGTATATATATATATATATGTATATAAATTTATTACAATATTAATCTTAAGACGTGTAAAAACTGTCATTGTAGAGATAAAATTTCGATTATTTACTATTTTTTTTTAAACTGAAACAATTTAATTGGGTTCTAATTCACAATGTTCTGGTTTGTGAGAATAACACGAGCTCTAAACACTGAGCTACACTGTAGAACTTTGTTAGTTCTTTTTCTGTATTTTACAACTTCAAAAGTAAATATTTAAGAAAAGTATGATTAATTATGTATAGAATTGCATGCGATGTCAGCGTATTATGAATGGAAATTCAAAAGTTCCAGAAATGCAAATTGATTTTTCGATGCATTTGTCTTTTCAAAATTAATAATTAGAGATTTCAAAAAAAAAAAAAAAATTAAAATTATGGATGAATGGTTATCAAAATTTGCCTTTTAATGATTTTAGGAGATTAATATAAGTATACATTTTTGGAACAATTTGTTTACAAAAATATGGAATAATTTCTTGAATAAAATTAATATATAGTTTTAAAATTTAATATTAATTTTTATTTTTATTTTATCATAGGAAGATAACATTTTATGAATTCAAAATTCTCGTTGTATTTATGGATAAGAAAAAATAAATTATTCATCATTTTATAATTGTTTTTGTAATAATTATTATTTTACTAAAATAATAAAATAATTCAAATGGTATTTCATTTACATGTTTAGATTCGCTCTATTAAAAGAAATAAAACATAAATATTCTATTTAAATTATAAAAGGAAAATGAGAATGTTTTATGGAAAAAAAACTCAAAACATTAATAATAAAAAAATATGATAAATTTTCTTCATTTAAATTATGGAATTTTGAAATTTGTATTTATATTTTATAAATTACTAACAAAAACGAACAATTTTGATAATTCTTGGATTCTAATATTACCTCACAAATAGTAGATGCTGTGAGATTTAAATACCAAATCAATTGTTTTAAATTTTACAAACATTCCACTTTTAATCATAAAAACTTTATTCTTACATCATTATTGCATACGTTAAATAAACAAAAATAGGAAAAATTAAAATATATGTAAATGAAGAATATTTTTTATTTTGTTGAATAATTAATATAAACATAGTGTATGTATAGAAACAAATTTTCTTTCTATATTTTTTTTTAATTTCTAAAAATATCATATTTTAAGATGATGTAACCATGCTTTCTCCTACATACTGACGGCTTGATGGCAATTGGCTAGTGCCCTATGCTTTTGATACCACATTCTTCAGGTTCAATTCTGGTGGTGGCATGGATGTTTGTTAGCTGGTTTGGAATTTACATTTAATTGTAGGTCCTAGTTTAATTAGCCCAAAGTGTGCACAGAAATGACCATAGAGCGACAAACCACACCACACCAAACCTACATACTGGCAGAAGCTGCACTCTGTTCAGGAAAAATGGCCAGTTGGTTACAGACTGTCACCCGGAAAAGTATATTTCGCTCATCCTATGCATAGCCGAGTATCGGGTTTTCCGGCTTAGAAGGGGTTCCATATACAAATCTATAATTATATGTCTTTGATTTTTAAATATTGTATGACCTAAATGAATATGTGTGGTGCTTGTGCATGTATAAATACAACTCTGAGTTCTCCAACCTTTATCCCAAGTATGAATCCAAACACACCCAGTTACAATCAAGTTGATCAATTTGCACACAACAAACATTATATATTGCAATAAATGATATGATTTACTGGGCTGCTGAAGTTATCCCATTTTAATCTTAGGAAACGTTTTTTTTTTTTATAATTTGGGCTTTTTTGTGTTTTTCAGGCACTCCCATAAAATGATTGTTAAATCACTACAGAACACATTGTTTTCTCAAAAATCAAACCCTCCTGTACATGTAAACGGAAAATTTTTCAATGAAACATCGAGGTTACAAACAACTTGCATATAAAAATGATCCTTACGAATATTTAACATTGCTTCCGTTGCCTCACAGTCGTATGTAACTACAAATGCAAAAACTTACAAGCAGATCTTTTCAGATGAAGCTAGTGTGAGTTGTTGTTGCTAATTTGGTTTGTGTCATCTTTTTTAGCATTCTCTTCCTCTAGTTGTTTTTCGATTTCGTTTGTATTGTGCTCAGATAGTCGTGGTTGTGTTAACAGTCTTAAAAGCTTTTATTATATTCAAGGCGAGTTTGTTATCAAGAAAAAAATCAGAGGAATGTAATGGAATTTGTGAGAAATGTGAGCTTTGTTTGTGAGTGCCTTACAAAATATGTGATGTTCCAGAAGATTTAAGGAAACAATTACAAGGAAAAAAATCTTTGAGGTTTCAAATATGCCAGCTCAACTACACCCAATTACAATTGGATTGACCAACCTGCACACAACTAATTTTAAATTATTTTTTTAATAAAGTTGTTTTAATTTTTTACCTGTTATTTGTTCGACATCATTTGACCTCAAGGTAAGCAAAATGAAAAAAAAAAAAAAAAAAAAAAAAAAATTAATATACATTACAAAATGGGATTTTAGAAAATACTTAAGATGTTGAGATAATTACTTCTCAACATAAAAAAAACTGAATTTTAACTACAAAATTATATTTAGGATTCACAAGCAACATATTCAGATTTTATATTAGGTCGTTTTAACCTTAAGCTTTTTGAATTTTAATTAATTCTAAAAGAGAGCCTTCTGCTAAATTCTCTTTCTCTTTGTGTTGTTAAAGTTATTGCGTTACACATGCAAAAGCCAGACACGTGTAAAATGCAGTTTAAAAGTTGATAACACAGTTTCAGGCTTTTTAATGAAAGTTATTTAGTCTTTAGAAAAATTTTTTTGTTGTTTCTAATTTTCATTTAAAAATTAAAAGAAAGTTAAAGGGATCAAGTTGTAAATTTTGTGAGCACTTTAGGGAGTAAGTAATGATCACAAACTTTAAACTCCATCTCTATTATCTCTTAATTAACTACTTATCTATTTAATCTATTAATTTATTTTAAAGATCTGGGATAAATATTTTTATAATCTGATACTTTAATTAATTAAAAGGATATAAATATTATTAAAATAACAGTAAAGATAACAAATAATAATAATCAGAAATACGTGTGATATTTAAAATAATTCTGAATAAATAGTGAATATTTTAAAGTAAGAGAATTAATACTACATACGACTCTTAATATATATGTAAAGTGACTTTTACAAAAAAATGATTTAATAAAGAATAAATTAAATCAAATCAAGCAACTCTGACTTAAAACAGCTATACATTTTTTTCTTTAGTAATTAAAGAATTTTTTTTTAGTTTCAAAATAATGAAATCTATTTATTGTTCATAATACGTGAAAGAAAATAATATAAAAATTTTAGTACTTTAAAGATATCAGAATTTCATGTATTCTTCATTAAAAACATGTAGTTTTAATAACATAAACTTTTTTTTTTTATTGTTTCTAATTTTTATTCGAAACAACAACAGAATTAAATAAAATAAATATTTAAAAAAAAACATAACTGTGTTGAGCTTTATAATAATTTAGTATGTAAGAAAGCATAAAACTGTAAATAAATGGAGAATAAATAATCTTAAATAATATAATCTTAAAAAAATAATAATTTTGAAAATAATTCATTATTATTCAGAATTATTATTTCCTTCTTTAAAAATATTTTAGGTTGATTTTGAAAAATAAATATAAGAACTCATTTCTTTTTATATCTTGAAGCAGCTTAGAGTTTAATTAAAATTTGTTTTTTTCTATCTCTAATAAATAAAAGATTTATTTTATTTTCTCATTTCTCTATCTTATATAAATCTTTATCGTTATAGTTGTAGTTGAAGTAAGGATTAATTAATGTTACAAAACATTAACATAAAAATGCTACCCCAAAGAATGATACCTTTTATCTTTAATTTTTTTATTTATATTTCTAATATTTTTTATTCTGCTTTTTTTTGCCAATATTTATTCCTTCTCTTCATTTTAAAACATTTTTAGACTTAGTTTTGTTAGTTTGTACTTAGTTATATATATATATATATATATATATATATATATACATTACATTTATCATTTCACTCGCCAAAGTCTAACCGTTTATAATAAATACTGACATATGATGATGAAAACTTATAGTTTAAACATTTTAACGTTTGTTTTTAACATTTTATAATTCTACTGGTTGTTAATACAATTTTTCCAAATATTAATTCAATAATTAAATTTAATTACTTAATTTTATATTTTTAGATTTAAGTTGCATATACCTACCAATAGATAGCGCTAGATAAACTTAAAAAATGAATGAAAATTATTTATAAAGGACTTTCTACAATATAGTGAAAAAGTAGGAATTGACTTAATTTTTTTTTTTTATATTGCATGTTATATATAAATTTTTGTCTCTGCAATACCTAAAAATTGATTCAAATTCAAAATATTTTATTAAACTGCACAGCAAATGCTGCTTAAATGCCATATAATCAACAGCGCTCCACATTTACCTACGATTTAAAGTGGATTCCGAACCACTACAAATATCCATGGTACCACCAGAACTTGAACCCAAAACTAATGGCGCCGATAGCCAGACCGCTAGTCACTCAGACGTCAAACACCAAAATTATCGCTATTAAGGAAAAAAAAATCTAAATCTCCACCCAAAATTTTCCTCATTAATAGCAAAAGACTACATAAATAACGCAAGCAATATGACGCCTTCATCTAGGCACTTAAGGATCATCAAGAATGCTTACTTTACATTAAATATAAAGGAACTGATTACAAATTTAATCATTATCACAGTAAAAGAAATCATTTTGTACAAAAATGCAGAGATAATTTCAAACTTATTGCAAGTTGGGATCTCAATGGTTGTAATGTGATAGATCTTCAATGCAATTTTTACAAATTTCATTACCACTGGAAATTATTTTGTATTCTGATTTCAAATGTTATATATAACCCACATATATATAATCTGAAATCGTATGTAACGTGGTAGATCTTCAATAACAAATATATTATATAAATAATAATATATTTAATATTAAATAATAAATAATATACATATAAAAAAACTATTGAAATTCAAAAAGCCCTAATTTTCAATTTAAAATTCCCGGGTTTTTAGAATTTCAATTTTTTTTATATGTCCTTGACATCTGTGTGAAATTTTATTTCAAAATATTCATTAGTGTTTGAGTTACGCTTCGATTTGCAGGACACTAAAACTTGGTGATTATGAAAATGTCTGAATTAATTGAGCAAAGGATTTGCATTAAATTTTATTTGCGGAAACGTATAGAATGTTGCAGAAGGCATTCGGTGAGCATTCCTATGTCGGAAAGGAGTGTTTATAAGTGGTATAAACAGTTCAAAGAATGCAGAGAATGCGTTGAAGACGAGCCCTCTAGTCGACCCTCAACATCAACCGTCAAAGCTCAGGTCCAAAAATTAAAGATTTCTGCTTGCAAAACCGTCAATTTACAATTAGAGACCTTGCTGCTGATGTTGGAATTTCAAAAGAATCTGTCAAATCCATTTTGGGCTTCAAACGCGTCAAATAACGATTAGTACCGAAATCACTGAATGCACCAACTCACATTGCATTGATTTTTCGTGACTTTTTCGCCAAAGCATGCATTGAGGGTTGAAGAAAAAGTTGGTATAAGTGTATTGTGTCCAAAGGGTATTACTTTGAAGGCGATGAAATGAATTTGGAAGAGTAAATAAAGAGTTTTTGAAAAAAATAATTGGTCTTACTTTTTGGGCACAGTAGTACATCAAATGCCGCGTTATTAAGAATGAAGCCCAAATATTCTGTTACACTGCATCCACAATTGTTACTCTATGAGTGCAGCTCCAACCAGCAGGCGTGACTTTTCAATCTACAGAATTATCGCATCTGTCACCATACATACATAACAATCTTTTGGATTAATCATGTTGGGTGTAGGTCAGTGGTAGAGGCTTTTCCACGAGAAATTAATTTTAGCCCGACTCGTGGATCAGTGGCAACGTGCGCCGCTATTAAAAATTAGACTGAGGTTCTATCCGTTGGCGACATAGTTGTAGACACTGTTTCAAAATTGAGGAAGCTCGATCACGTTTGTGATGTTCAGCATTTTTCTAGTGAGTCGGACTACTTGGTGAGAGTTTTCCGAGTTACCTCCAATACGATTCGCGACAACCTGATGACCAATTGAGTATTAATCTGGCATTTGGTACCATAGGCTTCAGGTTTCGAATCCTGACGGTGACATGGAGGTTTGTTAATGGTTTCGGAATCCACGTTAAACTGTAGGTCCCGGTCTAATTAGCTCTCGTGTGTATAAAATGACCGTAGACATACACGTCAAACCAAACTCATACGATACGCAATGCGGATTTGTTCCCCCTAATTTCCCTCCCGGAAAGCACTGCCCTCCTTCTTCAACGACACAGAGCCAAGTCAAACTTTTACCTATGGGTACTCCATCTCAACTGAAGTTTCAGTCTTGCCATCCATCCATCAGTAGATTACTCATTGGATGTCCATCAATCACTGAAGGACAATGACGATTACACACAGACCCATATTGTGTTTCAAACTCAAATTCCTTAGATCTCAAAATTAATGTACGATCGATGAGTCTGTTCCAGCCCCGACTTATCATTATATCTAATAAAAAAAATGTCATTAAACAAGAATTTTATATAAAAATAAATAACAACACGCAAAACAAAACACAAGCCCATGCATCTTAACTGACAAGACAGATTAGATTTCAAATTTTCCATGCCGAGAAAAAAAAAACTTTTGGATCCGCGGCAGTTAATTTAAAGGATACCTTGGAAACCCAATCCGATAGTGATGGTAAAATCCTACATTGTCCTCGAGTGACAGGGAGGGAGGTAGGCGTAGAAAGGTATCTGTGGCATCGACAGAAACTCCGCGGAGCCAGCGTGATTGATGATTTGGCGCGAATCAAGTGGGCATCTCGGTGACTGTTTACTTCCAGGGTCGTTTTAAGGGTGATTAACTGGCTCAGAGCTGTGGTCGATGAAACGATGATGACGCTGTGTGCAGGATTGCGGGACACGGGAGCCGCTCGAGGGGTATGAGGATTAGGAGGCATTGAGGTTGGTGCGTATGGATGGGTTCATTCTGATTGACAGCTATGGAGATGGGAGGGGATTATTTGGATTGGAGTTAATTTCTGATTCATCAAGAGCCCCGATGGGCAGTTTTAAGTAAGTTAAAAACTCAAATTTCTATAATAAAATTTTAATTTTATCCCTGAAAAGTTTCGTTGCTGTTTTTCAGTGATCAGCACTCTGAAATCTCCTTAAGACACACAATATTAGAATCTTAATAACTGATTCAGTGATTTAATTCAGTGCCAAAAAACGTAGACATCTTTAATATTAACAGATTTTAAGTTTTAAGTAAATTAAAAATAATTGTTTCTTCTTCTTCATTGGCGCAATCGCCCATGGTGGGACAATGCCTATCAGAAGAATTTTTATCAAAAATTATATTTTTAATATGTTAAAATACTAACATCACATCACTTTAGATTTTATATATACGAGTAAGAGTAGCAAATGCACCATTATAAAAGTAGATAAGTGTTGATTTCTTGGGATTTGATGATTAAAATCATATTAAAATATTCGTCGTCATTATATTATTGCATCCTTCATACAATGCATGCCGAGAATAATTACAACATATTTTCATTGAAAAGCCCTAAAAGTCCTCCCGGAAGGCACTGCCCTCCTTCTTTAGCGACATGGAGCCAAGACAGACTTCTATCTAAGAGTGTTTCATCACAATAGAAGCTTCCCTTTTTCTCTCTACTCATCAGTCCGCCCCTGATTGAAGGACACTAAAGATTAAATAAACAGCACATGCCTCATGTTGAGTTTCAAACACAGATTCCTTAGATCTAGTTTTAAGTGCACGTCCCACCGTACTGCTCCTCATTTTACGTAATCAACAACAAGAAAAAAAAGATATCATTAAACAAGAAGTTTATATAAAAATAAATAACAACACGCAAAACAAAACACAAGCCCATGCATCTTAACTGACAAGACAGATTAGATTTCAAATCTTCCATGTCATGAAAAAAATTTTGATCCGCGGGAGTTAATTTATGGGACACCTTGGAAACCCAATCCGATAGCGATAGTAAGAGCACACATTTTCCTTGTGCGACAGGGAGGGAGGGGTGGAAGGTATCTGTGGCTTCGACAGCTTCTCCGCGGAGCCGGCTTGATTGATAATTTGGCGCGAATCAAGTGGGCATCTCGGTGGGTGTTTACTTCCAGAGTCGTTTTAAGGGTGATTAACTAGCTCCGAGCTGTGGTCGATGAAACGATGATGAAGCTGTGTGCAGGAATTCGGGACACGGGAGCCGCTCGAGAAATTTGGGGTGAGGATGAGGTGGCGTTGAGGTTAGTGCGTATGGATGGTTCATTCAGATTGACAGCTATGGAGACGGGAGGGGATTATTTGGGTTGGAGTTAATTCTGATTTATCAAGGGTTCTGATGAACAGTTTTAAGTAAATTACAAACTCAAGTTTGTATTATCAAATTTTCGAGGATAAAATAAAAATTTTTTAATTGCTTTGTTGGTATTTTTCAATGAGGTTTGGTTTGTCGCTCATCGGTTATCTTGTGCATTCTTTGGGCTAATTAGACCGCTACCTAAAGCTTAACTTCGATTCCGAAACATTAAGAAACATCCATGCAAACACCGGGATTCGAACTTGGAGCCTGTGGTACCAAAGACCAGAGCTCTAGTGAACGGGCTGACGGCTTTATTGTAGACACTGCTTCAGAAAACGATGAAATTCTATGACATTTGGATAGTTAATTGAGTCTCGTTAGAAGTCCTACCTGTTGTCAATTTACCGGGCTTACTGCTATACGATACGCAAATGAGGGTAGTTCTCCTAAAAGTTCTCCCAGAAGACACTGCCATCTTACTTCAGCGACACATGGAAGTTGCCCCTCTCCCACCTTCCATGAACAGATTACTCATGGGATATCTGTCACGCCCCCTGCAGAACAATGAGGATTAGACAAATACAAATGTTGGGTTTCAAACCCAGATTCCTTACCTTTCGAAAAAGGTATACGGTCGATGAGACGTTCCAGCCTAGACATATTATTATATCTTTTCAAAAAAAAAAAGATATCATTAAAAAATAATTTTATATAAAAATAAATAACAACACACAAAAAAGAAAACAAGCCCATGCATCTTAACTGACAAGACAGATTAGATTTCAAATCTTCCATGCCGTAAAAAATTTTGGATCCGCGGGAGTTGATTTAAGGATACCTTGAAACCCAATCCGATAGCGATAGTAAAAGCATACATTTTCCTTGTGCGACAGGGAGGGAGTGAGTGGAAGGTATCTGTGGCATCGACAGCTTCTCCGCGTAGCCTATCGGCTTGATTGATGATTTGGCGCGAATCAAGTGGGCATCTCGGTGGCTGTTTACTTCCAGAGTCGTTTTAAGGGTGATTAACTAGCTCCGAGTTGTGTTCGATGAAACGATGATGAAGCTGTGTGCAGGAATCCGGGACACGGGAACCGCTGCAGAAAGTTTAGGAAGGGGGGTGAGGTTGAGGATGCATTGAGATCAGTGCGTATAGATGGGTTCATTCTGACTGACAGCTATGGAGATGGGAGTGGATTATTTGGATTGGAGTTAATTCTGATTTATCAATTGTTCCGATATACGGTTTTATTAAATAAATTAAAAATATAAATTTGTGTAATTAAATTTTAATCTTATTCCTAAAGTGCTTTGTTTTACTGTTTTTCAGTGATGAGAACTCTGTAATCACCTAAGATCACACAATAACAGAGGCTTAAGAATTGATACAGGGATTTAATTCAGAGCCAAAACATAGGCATCTCTAGTCTTAACAGACTAGCAGTTTTAAGTAAATTAGAAATAATTGTTTCTTCCTCTTCATTGGCGCAACTGCCCATGGTGGCGCAAGGCCTACCAGAAGAATTTTTATCAAAACTTTTATTTTTAAGAAGTTAAAATACTAAAAATCACATCACTTTTTAGATTTTATATATACGAGTAAGAGCAGCAAATGTACCATTATCAAAGTAGATTGGTGTTGATTTCTTGTGAATTGATGATTCATATAAAATTAAAATATCCGTCGCCATTATATTATTGCACCCTTTATAACAATACATGCCAAGAATAAATACAACATTTTTTCATTGAAAAATTGTCATCTTCTTCAATGGCAGAAAGCCCTAAAAGTCGTTCCGGAAGGCACTGCCCCTCCTTTTTAGCGACGCGGTGCCTAGTCAGATTTCTATCTAAGAGGGCGTCATCTCAACAGAAGCTGCCCCCTTTCTATTCAGCCATAGATAGATTACTCATTGGAAGTCCGCCCACTGAAGGACACTAAAGATTAGACCAACGACACATGTCACATGCTGACTTTCAAGCACATATTCCTTAGCTCTCGAATTCAGTGCACGACCTATCAGACTGTTCCAGCCCAAACCTATTATTACATCTAATAAAAAAAGATATCTTCAAACAAGAATTTTATATAAAAATAAATAACAACACACAAAAAGAAAACAAGCCCATGCATCTTAACTGACAAGACAGATTAGATTTCAAATCTTCCATGTCGTAAAAAACTTTTGGATCCGCGTGGAGGTAGTTTAAGAATACTTAGGAAACCCAATTCGATAGCGATAGTAAAATCCTACATTGTCCTTGTGTGACAGGGAGGAGGGGGGGGAAGGTATCTGTGGCATCGACAGCTTCTGCGCGGAGCCGGCGTGATTGATGATTTGGCGCGAATCAAGTGGGCATCTCGGTGGGTGTTTACTCAGGGTCCTTTTAAGGTTAATTAACTAGCTCCGAACTGTGGTCGATGAAACGATGAATGAAGCTGTGTGCAGGAATCCGGGACACGGGAGCCGCTCGTGATGGGGTGAGGGTGAGGAGGCATTGATGTTGGTAAGTATGGACGGATTCATTCTGATTGACAGCTATGGAGATGGGGGGACTATTTGGATCGGAGTTAATTCTGATTTATTAAGGGTTCTGGTGATCAGTTTTATTAAGTAAATTAAAAACTCAAATTTGTATAATCACATTTTCATGGATAAAATTAAAATTTGCTAAGTGCTTTGCTGGTATTTTTCAATGAGGTTTGATTTGTTTTGTTTGTCAATCTATGGTAATCTTGTGCATACTTTTGGCTAAATAGACCGATACCTAACGACGATACCTACCGTTGGATTCCGAAACATTAACAAACATCCATGCTACCACCAGATTTCGAACCTGGAGCTTGTGGTACAAGGTTCGACTCCTGCCAGAGCGCTAGTCAACAGGCTGCCGGCTTTGTGTAGACACTTTCAAAAATCGATGAGATTCGATGGCGTTTGTGATGCTAAGCATTTTGCCACGCGAGTCGGACTACCTGATGGAGAATTTTCGTGTTTCCTCCCATACGATAAAGAAATGCGGGATAATATTATTCTAAAAGTCCTCCTGGAAGGCGATATGGAGTCTCTATCTACGGGTGCTTCATCACAACAGAAGCTGCCCATTTCACCTCCATCCATGAGTAGATTACTCATTGGATGTCCGCCCTCACTGAAGGACACTAAAAATTAGACGAACAACACACGTCACATTTTGAGTGACATGCGTTGTTCGTCTAATCTTTTAACACAGCTTCCTTAGGTCTCAAATTCAGTGCACGACCCTGCAGACTGTTCCAACCCAGACGTATTATTTTATGTAATCAGCACAAAAAGATATCATTAAACCAGAATTTTATATAAAAGCAAACAATAGCACACACAAAAAAAAAACATGGTCATGCATCTTAACTGACAAGTCAGATTAGATTTCAAATCATCCATGTCATGAAAAAATTTTGAATTCGCGGGAGTTAATTTAACGATACCTTGGAAACCCAATCCGATAGCGATAGTAAAAGCATACATTTTCCTTGTGCGACAGGGAGGGAGGGGGTGGAAGGTATCTGTGGCATCGACAGCTTCTCCGCGGAGTCGGCTTGATTGATGATTTGGTGCGATTCAAGTGGGCATCTCGGTGGTGTTTACTTCCAGAGTCGTTTTAAGGGTGATTAACTAGCTCCGAGCTGTGGTCGATGAAACGATGATGAAGCTGTGTGCAGGAATTCGGGACACGGGAGCCGCTCGAGAAAGTTTGGGGGTGAGGATGAGGAGGCATTGAGGTTAGTGCGTATGGATGGGTTCATTCTGATTGGCAGCTATGGGATTGATTATTTGGGTTGGAGTTAATTTTGATTTATCAAGTGTTCTGGTGAACAAGTTTTAAGTAAATTAAAAACTCAAATTTGTATAATAAAATTTTCAAGGATGAAATTAAAATTTGGCAAGTGCTTTGTTGATGTTTTACAATGATGTTTGGTTTGTTTCGTTTGTCGCTGTACGGTCATCTCGCGCAAACGAGGGCTAAATAGACCAGGACCTACTGTTTACGGGGATTTCGAACCGCCAACAAATATTGAGCCAGAATTTGTCAGGACATTTGCCATTTGCCAAGACATTCCCTCCAGGATTCAAACCTTTGAGCCTGTGGTACCAAAGAACAGAATGATATTCAATAAGCTGTCGGTTTTGCTGTAGACACTGTTTCAAAACCGATTAGATTTTGGGTTTGTTATAGTTAGTAGTGTCTCGTTAGTCTGCCTACGGAGTTTCCGGATTTTTCTGCCAAATGGGGTAGTTCTCTAAAGGATTTTCCGGAAGACACTGCCATTTTACTTTCAGCGACACGGAAGTTGCCCCTTTCCCACCATCCATGAATAGATTACCATGGTTTATCCGTCTCGGGCTCTTTGCAGGACAATAAGATTAGAAACAGACATTTTAAGGGTTTCAAACCGAGATTCCTTATCTCTACAAGAGTGCACGACCTTCCAGACTGTTATATAAACCAGACTTATTTATTTTTAATAAAAAAAAAAAAAAAAAGATATCATTAAACAAGAATTTTATATAAAAACAAAATAACAACACATAAAAAAAAACAAGCCCGTGCATCTTAACAGACAAGACAGGTTAGGATTTCAAATCTTCCATGTTGTAAAAAATTTTTGGATCCGCGGGAGTTAATTTAAGGAATACCTTGGAAACCCAATCCGATAGCGATTGTAAAATCGTCCTTATCTAGAGGTGGAAGGTATCTCTACAAGAGTGCACGACCTCCTTCTTTTATGGTGATTAGTCCAGTGTTATAAACCAGACTTATTTTTGGGGGTGAGGATGAGGGAGGTCTTCTGTGAGGATGTGTGATTATTTGGATTAGAGTTCATTCTGATTTATCAAGGGTCTGATGAACAGCCTTTTTTTATAAGTAAATTTAAAATATAAATTTGTATAATCAAATTTTACTTTTATCCTGAAGCACTTTGTTGATGTTTTTTCTATTGAGGAGCCTCTCTGAAATCAATCAAGATCTTAATAATTGATATAGGGATTTATTTCAGAGTTAAAATATAAACATATCCTGTCTTAACAGTTTTAAACAAATGTATTATAAACATTGCCGAAATCCGTTCGGAAAATTTCAACTTATCATGTGTGAACATTCGAGAACGGATGAATAAGCTCAGGAATATGTTTAATAAGGCAAGAGGATTGAATACTACAAGAATGGCCAAATTCAGCCACATGAATATAATAATGTTGAATAGATCAGGAACTTCTTGAGGAATGAATAGTTCAAGAATCTCTAAAAATATTCAAAAGTAAGATAAATGTAGTCAAGTATAAATGGGATCTGCATTTGTATTCATGAAATGCATATAAATAATTGCATTTGATTTTTTTCAATATTTTTTTTTTTTAAATTATTTGAAATCTGAAAATAATAATTGTATATTTACGCATTACTATCTTTAAATGCTAATAATGTTACATTAT